>CM053034.1:103332330-103522330 GCA_028564925.1 Lithobates sylvaticus | reverse complement strand
TTATTTAAATTTCTTTTATATATTGCGTCCATTTCTATGTCACACCTGATTCTTCCAGACTCTTCTAGTTATGCCTTTAGGGCACACAAAACACAAACGGAGGCACACAGGATTAGAGTACTTTATTGATGGCGATGCCATAATCTAACCGATCACTTGGGCAAAGGGAGATCTGTCTATAATGTTAAAATTGCTCTCTTAACAAAAAAAAAATCGAAATCTGACCCAGTTATGCTTTTGTGTCCCACCAGCATGTGGTACTGCAGCTTGGATGTGTCTGCCAGTCAACAGAGCGTGGTAACCGGAGACAATGT
The DNA here is from genome assembly GCA_028564925.1 of Lithobates sylvaticus. NCBI lineage: Eukaryota > Metazoa > Chordata > Amphibia > Anura > Ranidae > Lithobates > Lithobates sylvaticus. The sequence continues at coordinate 103,522,016 of CM053034.1, read as the reverse complement.
GGGCAATGTGGTACTCCTGGAGACTTGTGGAAAGGAGGTAAGTGCGGTATTTGGCCCATAAAAGTGCCTTAAAACCTTACAAAGCCAGGCACATGGAGGAGCAGAGCCGATGTGCAGGAACTAAAGCAAATATACTGTTATCTGACAGTTGCTGTTGTGATTTCTACTCTCTGGTGAGCAAAAGTAGAAGTGCAGCTGCTAAAGTTTTGTTTTCTGACCATATGGAAGCAGACCGTGCCCCCTACAAAAACACAATGGCTTCACAGGATGAACCTGTTCAACGAGCATGCAATAGCCCGAATGATGGCTACAGTGCGGCCGCCCTTTGCCTGGAGGCCATTATGTGACGTCCGCCCATGCTTGCGTTTCCTGTGCGCCCCCTGCAGCATGCATCGGCAGTGATCTGTTGCATCTAATCACTCAGGTGCGGTACCACATGATCAGTTGTATCCAATCACAGCTTGAGAGGGGATTTAAGAATAGTTATCTCGGCCAAGATATCAGTTGTGAATAGAGTTGGGGGGGGGGGGGTTGCTGGGGACAGAAGGGACTAAGTAAGGTTTGATATGGAAGGGGAAAGGAGAGGAAGGGTGGGGTCAAAAGGAATAGGGGTCCCTAGAGAGGACCAGGATCTCTGTGTAACCTGCAAGTCATGGCAATGGGAGTGAGTTATCGAAGTAAGGGGGTAGAAAGGGGGTAATCCAGGGCCTCCATAGTTTTTGTAAGCAGAAACTTTGTCTAGGAGGACTGCCTCAATCTTGGCATGGACCATTGCTTGAGTGATTCTGTGCTTCATTGCTAAGATACATAGAGAAAGGGTTTTCCAGGCTTTGGCAATAGTCTGCTTGGCTGCTGTAGTGATGAATAAGAGGGTATAGGAGATAGTCAGTCAGACTGCGGACATGTTATAGGAGATAGTCAGAGACTGCAGACTTGGTACAAGAGATGCCCAGCAGATGTCCACATACCCCAGCAGACGTGTCACCACAATTCACGAAATGCCCCCCAGTGTGAGGAGGGAGCTCTGATCCCCTGAGAGCCCAGCACAGCCTGCCATGTTCGCCCACCCAGGTGACGTCGCTAGCTGGGCCCCCTTATGCTGCTCTCTGCACTGCTGTCACAGCGAACAGGCCGCTCCTAACTCCGTCCAGCCCGGACCCTCCTTGCACGGTGCACAGGCAGGGCGGGGAAGAGTGTGGGATCTCTCTGTGACGTGGTGTGTGACATTCAAGATGGGCGATTGACAACATTGTTTGGTGCCCCCCTTTGCCTCAGCTCGTGGCGCCTGGGTGCGGTGCATATATATATATATATATATATATATATATTATTATATTAGATAAAATATAATATAATTTATTTTTATCAGACACCCTAGAGAATAAAATTATGGACATTGCAATACTTTGTCACACTGTATTTGTGCAGCAGCACATTTTGTTTTGGGGAAAAATTTAAATTTTTGAATTAAAAAAAGAAGACAGCAGTAAAGTTAGCCCAATTTATTTTTATATTGTGAAAGATAACGTTACGCCAAGTAAATTGATACCCAATATGTCACGCTTCAAAATTGCGCCCGCTCGTGGAATGGTGAAAATCTTTTACCCTTAAAAATCTCCATAGGCGACGTGTAAAATTTTCTACAGGTTACCAATTTTGAGTTGGAGGAGGGTCTAGGGCTAGAATTAATGCTCTCACTCTAATGTCAAAAAGACCTCAGATCTCATATTTACACTAAAATGCAATAAAAGGGAAAAACAAGTAATTTGGAAAAAAATAATAATTCCCCTTTTAAGAGCATTGGGAAGAAGTGACGTTTGACATCGCTTCCGCCCTCCAATGCTATGGAGCTGAGTGGTGGCCATCTTCCCCTCACTCGGCATCCAGGCTCAGAGGACAGCGGACACGATGATCTCCGCCAGGGGCGTAACTAGAAATCACAGGGCCCCATAGCAAAATGTTGTATGGGCCCCCCCCCCCCCCCCCCTGTAAACAGTCCCCCCCCACAAAAAAAAATTAACTGTGCAAAACAGATGACAGTCTGTCTCCCACTCCCTTCCTACCTCTTGTCTAGACTTTAGAGCCTCCTCATGTGCCGAAAACAATGTCCCTTCACAGGCGCGCTCGAGCGTTCTGCCGCGCCCACTCTGCTCTGTACTCCTGCCTCCTGCTGTATGCAGCTGCGTGTGTCGGGACACGGCCAGACTCGAGGGGCCCGGGACAATCCTCACCTGGACAATTTTTTTGTCAGTGGGCAGAGTCTTATCAAAATCAGGGGGTGGACATTTGTTTGTAGGTGTGGCCTAGTGGGGAAAGAAAAATGCAAAGGCAAAGCGCGCCACGGCAAGGTATGGGGTTGGTTTAATCGTACTATTGGGTGTGGCTTAAAGGGGCGTGACTCAAAGGGGTGTGGTTAGAGTCTGAGATGAACGAGGGATGGAGGGAGAAACAAAGAAAGAAAGAGAGAGGAAGGAAAAAAAGAGGAATGAAGGGACAGCAGGCCCAGATCCTACACCACAATAGAAATATGTGTATTCTAGAAAGTTTAACAATCAGCAGATAAAGATATTCCAAACACCTGGTGTTGGCGCTTCAATCATCCTGGCACCATGGTTGTTATGGTGTCAGGGTGATTGAAGCGCATTATTTCTATTATTACATTGTAATGTAAAATGAAATACTTCAACTCACCATAATGCAGAATCAGAATCAGTGGGAGCCCTGAGTGTGTCACTTGCCACGTCGCCTGCCACCAGATGCCATCAGGTGTCCCCAGCGGAGTGCTTCCTTACATCTCAGGTGTCCCCAGCGGAGTGCTTCCTTACATCTCAGGTGTCACTGTCCCCAGCCAGCGGAGTGCTTCCTTACATCTCAGGTGTCACTGTCCCCAGCCAGCGGAGTGCTTCCTTACATCTCAGGTGTCACTGTCCCCAGCCAGCGGAGTGCTTCCTTACATCTCAGGTGTCACTGTCCCCAGCCAGCGGAGTGCTTCCTTACATCTCAGGTGTCACTTCCCCAGCCAGCGGAGTGCCTCCTTACATCTCAGGTGTCACTTCCCCAGCCACCGGAGTGCTTCCTTACTTCTCAGGTGTCACTTCCCCAGCCAGCGGAGTGCCTCCTTACATCTCAGGTGTCACTGTCCCCAGCCAGCGGAGTGCCTCCTTACATCTCAGGTGTCACTGTCCCCAGCCAGCGGAGTGCCTCCTTACTTCTCAGGTGTCACTGTCCCCAGCCAGCGGAGTGCCTCCTTACATCTCAGGTGTCACTGTCCCCAGCCAGCGGAGTGCTTCCTTACTTCTCAGGTGTCACTGTCCCCAGCCAGCGGAGTGCTTCCTTACTTCTCAGGTGTCACTGTCCCCAGCCAGCGGAGTGCTTCCTTACTTCTCAGGTGTCACTGTCCCCAGCCAGCGGAGTGCCTCCTTACATCTCAGGTGTCACTGTCCCCAGCCAGCGGAGTGCCTCCTTACATCTCAGGTGTCACTGTCCCCAGCCAGCGGAGTGCCTCCTTACATCTCAGGTGCCACTGTCCCCAGCCAGCGGAGTGCCTCCTTACATCTCAGGTGTCACTGTCCCCAGCCAGCGGAGTGCTTCCTTACTTCTCAGGTGTCACTGTCCCCAGCCAGCGGAGTGCTTCCTTACTTCTCAGGTGTCACTGTCCCCAGCCAGCGGAGTGCTTCCTTACTTCTCAGGTGTCACTGTCCCCAGCCAGCGGAGTGCCTCCTTACATCTCAGGTCCCCCCCCCCTTCCAATTGGAGCCCCTCCTATATATATATATATATATATATATATATATATATATATATATATATATATATATATATATGTGTATGTATATATATATATATATATGTGTGTATATATGTATATATATATATATATAACAGCAGTGTCTCTGCTGCCATTACTGAAGGCCAAGGGGGGAACAAAATAGAGGCGGAGCTGGCCGGCTACAATAGAAATTTAGCTGCAGCACCGCCCACCCCCCACCTCTTTCCACAGCAGGTTACAGATGACAGACAGACCGGGGCGGGGTGTGGGCGGAGCCACAGCTCTATTGTAGCCACTCGGCAGGCTCCCCTCTCGTCTCTTAACTTTTGTCTTCAGGAAAATGGCGGCCGGCGGAGACATTATCTCCGCCGGCCGCGGACCTCTAGCGGCGGTGGCGGCGGGCAACGAAAAAGATAAATTTTTATGGCAATTAGGACAGGACCGCACCTGGCTGCGGGCCCTACTAGGCTGCGGGCCCCATAGCGAACGCATGTGTCGCTATGGCGGTAGTTCCGCCACTGATCTCCGCCGCTACCGACTGCTCTGGTAAGCGGCGGGAGGGGGGGGCCCTCTCCCGCCGCCAATAAAAGTGATTTTGCAGCAAATCCGCCGATGAGACCACTTTTATCAGAAAGCGGACCACCCGCAGAAGAAGAGGATACCGGGGTTATGGCAGCTAGCTGCTGCCATAACGATAGTCCTCTTCAAACTGCCGACATTTAACAACGGCGGGCGGTCCATAAGTGGTTAAAGAAACGCAAAGTAATAAAAAGTGGCTCTCTGCTGACATCGCTGCTATCAGTCAAGGCAGAGCGTCATCCCGACTTCCCAAGTCTGGATCCGCCAGCTGCCTTGATTGATGGCAGTCTAAGTGTCTCAGCGAGCCGCTCCCCGCCCCCCCACAGCTCAGCGATCCAATGAGCATGGAGAAGCAGAGAGGAGAGATGCTGACTGACAGTCTGCAGCTCTCCGCTCGGGGAGGAGTGGGAACCGAGACATCCGCGATGTTCGGTGGCTCAGTTCTCAGTGCAGAGATGGCAGGGGACAGATGCAGCATTGGTCTGATGCTGCGTCCACCTAGGTAAGTATGAATCTTTAACCGCTTGCCGACTCATCTGACTTTTGCTGGCGGAATTTCCGATCGTGTGTACAGGGAATTAGATTGTAAGCTCTAACAAGCAATTCCTACTGTATTAAAGTGTACTGCAGTTGTGCTGTCTATCCAAGTTATAAAGTGCTTTGTAAACTGTGGGCACTATAAATCCTGTATAAGAATAATAAATGTGTCCATACCTTCCCCTTAATATATCCAAAGGGGATACGTGTTATCCCGATCCTTGACCCCACCCGAAACAGTAACACAATGACCGCAACTAATGTAAACTGCAAGTTCCAAACAAAAAAAAGTAAGATGGAAAATGAAAGGCTTGAGAGCTCAAAGAGGTACAAAAAGGCAGAAACATGCAGTAAGAAACAGTTTAATTAAAAAATAGATCACAGAGACATTAGGTGGTGGAGGTGTCAAGTCACCAAATGTATTGGTATAATACAGGTATCTGCACCCACTTGCGGGCATAGATAGCCGCAGACTATCCGCAGATGACCAACCCCTACCCTCCCCCCCCCCCACATTGTGTTCTGGGAAATGCATAGTTCCCAGAACACAACGGGGACCAGTGAAGACGCGCAGGGAACCGGGCAGTGAAGCCGCAGCGCTTCACTTCCTGATTCCTTGACAGAGGATGGCGGCGGGGGCAGCCGAGAGACAAGCGATTGCTCGTCACCTGCTGCCGACATCGCGGGCACCCTGGACAGGTAAGTGTCCGTTTATTAAAAGTCAGCAGCTACAGTATTTGTAGCTGCTGGCTTTTAATAATTTTTTTTACGGTGGAGCTCCGCTTTAAGGCCTGGTAAGCCTGCTTTTTTCATATTGTGATCCTGCCAGTAATGCAGTTAGTGTTCTAGGGAGACTACGCTCACTCATTGTACTGTATCAATGGAGGAGCAGCATGGTGCATGTGATTTTCGTTCGGAAAATTACATTCATTCCAAAATTGAATGTTGGCACAAACAACATTTTGAAGTACAATCAAATTCTCTACTCATCAAGTCATCGAATGTACTGAGAATTTTCTTACGTACCCTTGATTGAACATCAATTAGTATGCGGCCAGCTCAAGCCTTTAGGTAAATAGCCTTCAAAACATAGACAGTTGATAAAGAGCTAATAGGCTCTCTTTTCTGCCCATTTATTTGTTAATCTTTAGTTTTTCTCATTAAAATGCCATAAAACCTTGATGATTAACAAATACATGGGCAGAGCAGAGAGACCATGGGATCTTTTATTTACAATCAGTAGTTTAAAGGGCAATTTAAATAAATTTGCTGTACTGAGCTGTCGTTTTTTTTTTCCGTTCAACTACAAAAAACGAATGGTGTGTATTAGGCTTAAAGGGGTGTTCTGCCCAAAAAAAAAATGTTAATCCAGCAGCTACATATACTGCAGCTTCTGGCTTTTAACAATAGGACACTTACCTGTCCTGGAGTCCCGTGTTGTCGGCACCACAGCTGATGTTTCCATCAGCTGTCGGGTGCTGCCATCGCCATTTCGCGGGTAAGGATAGCCGGCAGTGTAGCCTTACGGCTTCACGCCAGGAACCCTACTGCGCATGCGTGATGGGCCCCGCTCCTCTCTACTGGCCCGGCCCCGCTCCTCTCTACTGGCCCGGCCCGGCGATAGGGAGAGGAGGAGGGAGCCCATCGGTGATGTCACGGGCTGTGGCCCGGACTCCCAGAAGTGGAAACGGGTATCCTTCGACCTGGCTTCAGACTTTGATTTGGAAATTGAAGGAGTTGGGCAGAACATTCTCTGTTTGGGCTTTCTGTCTGCCACGGCAGCAGCAACTGTCTGAATATAACATCCAACAGGAAAGACTCCTCCATCCATTTTGTTTAGCATGTATGGGGACTTTACATCTTAAAAGAGAAGTATGGGTTTCTCTTTTCTTGCAGAATTATACTTACCTAGGTGGATCCAGCATTGGTCCGATGCTGTATATGTCTCCGTGAGCAGAGAGCTGCAGACTGTCAGGCACAGTTCTCTGCTCATCTCCCCACTCGCTCATTGGAGCGCTGGGCTATGGAGGGGCGGGATGGGCGACCCCCATAAGTTTTTCAGCAGCTTGCTGAGAGGCTGAGACGGGTGTCAGTCCAGGCACATGGCGGATCCCAACTTTTTCGTGATGATGCAGTACCTGGACTGATATCTGTGACGTCAGCAGAGAGCGGACTTCAGCCCACACTCTTCTCAAAACGGGTCACAGGAGTGCAAAACGATCTGCACTCCTGTGATCCATAGGAGAAGCCTTTGGCTGGACTTCTCCTTTAATGGCTATGCCTAGCCCAAGGCTTCGGGAAGTCTAGTGTAAGTTCCTGCTACTCTTTCACATGTAGATTGGTTGCATGATAAAAATTACCCTGGAATCTGAATAATTTCGTTTTTCAGATCTTCAAGATGAGACTACACAAGAAAAAAGTTACCCATGTGGAATTTAACCCTCAGTGTGACTGGTTTCTGGCCACAGCCTCCGTGGATCAATCAGTTAAGCTCTGGGACTTGAGGAACATCAAGGACAAGTCCAGCTGCTTGTATACTCTGCCTCACTCGTGGAGTCAACTCTGGTATGGCCTGTTTATTTATCAGGAACTTAAAGTCAATGACCCACATCATAAAAAAAAAAAACTATCAGTAAATGCTGTATTACATGCTGTTCATACTCAGTCATTCACTGTGAGTTTTTTGTTTTATGTATTTTGCAAAAAAAAAACCTGGTTGATCCTGCTGTTCTCTACCTCCTCCTTCTGTCCATGTCACCAATGCAGTTTTGCATTTTGCAGAGCAGTGTTGGCAGCTCTGCACATGCTCAGTTTTCCGCTTTTCAATAGATTTTTATTAAAATGGAAATACAAAAACGTAGCGTAAAAAAGGTTTTTTTTGCACACATGCTCAGTTTTCAGTGAGATTCTATGCTGAGCATTTCCTCCCTATCACATCTGAGCAGCCCATGTGGCTATAGAGTCACACATGCAGGCGTATACACAGTGGTAAATGACACCCCGGTCCCTTCCTCCTCCGTGCCCACTAACCAGCTAAACACAATGGGGTGAGATATTACATCTTGATTGATGGAGGCTTCACCTCCCTCTTAGTCATTAACATTAAGACACATGCTGGAGAGGCGTGACACAGCATGTGGCTAGAAATCAAAAAGAAGAACTCCGGACAGCCGCACACCGGGAAAATAAAATCCAAAGGGTTTATTTAAAAGCAAAAAGACACTACAATCCAAACACGGCAAAAAGGGGGTGCAGCATGTGGCTGTCAGGAATTCTCCTACACCATGTAATTGACAAAAAAAAATTAAGATTTAATTTTAAATATATATTTGTATGGCCATTAACAGTTTATTGATATTATTTATTTTAATGCTGTATCCCAAAGGCTGTTGGGTTTAAATAAATAAATAAAAATGTGACCAGTAGTAGAGGACTAGAAGCTCCTCCTGCCTATGTTTCCCTGCAGACAGGCTGGGAAAGAGATGGGTCATGTGACAGTTGTATATCGATTTAGGAAAAAGGTACTTGGGTGTTTTTTGTTTTTATTATTAAATTACTTACAGTGCCATCATCCATATACAGGAATAGAGGGGATACTGTAAACTAAACAGTGTGTGTTTACTATCACTTTAAAAGTGTATCTAATTTCAAGAGCAAAAATGTAATATATCACTGGTGACTGGTGGTGGCTGCATTCGTTTTTTTTTTTTCTTTTTTTTCCTATTTTATTTTTACCCGGCGATCCTGCCAGTAACACATTTCCTGTCCGGTGACAACACTCGCTGCCCTATGGAAGAGCAGTGTTGTCCCCTTAGGAGAAGAGGTATGATAATGTGATAAGACTTCAGCATCCAATCCTTCCCCAATAAAGACTAGAGAGCTCAGGACCATCTACCCCCCTCTTCACTGAAACGCATGTATGAACATGGAAAGCTTCATAATTTTTCACTTCTTTTGTGCAGCTTACTTCAGTCCATGTGATGGAGCTAAAGTTCTCACCACCGACCAACACAGTGAAATCCGTGTGTACTCCGCCAGTGACTGGTCGAAGCCTCGGCATATTATTCCTCATCCTCCTCGCCAGTTTCAGCATCTGACTGCCATTAAGGTTTATGAGCTTTTTTTTCTTTTGACATGAAACACTTATTAAAAGTAAAAAAAAAAAAAAAAACCCTCTCTGATGTTGTATGTACGTTCCAAGGATTTTTAAAAGAGAAGTGCGGTATAACAAAAAAAACAATCATACGCCCCTAGGTGTATGCAGCATTGGTCTGTCCCCTGCACCAAGCGATGAAAGACCGCTGATCACTCATCCCTCGGTCTTCAGTGAGCAGAGAGCCAGTCACTGTCAGTCACCGGCCCTCTGCGTTGCCCCACCAGCGCTCATTGGAACACCGGGCTGTGGAGGGGGCAGGAACAGCTGGTTCAGTCTCCCAGTGGTATGCTGAGAGGCTGAGCCAGCTGCTGATCAGGCATCTGGCTGGATCCTGACATTTATTGTTGGAATCCCTGTAGAGCCCGGACCAGCTCTGTGATGTCAGCAAACAGCCGACTTTAGTGTGATGTCAGCTGAATCTGGATCACAGGAGCACAGAACTAAGTGCACATTTATGATCCCATAGGGGAAGTAGGGAAAAAGAGCTTTAGCTGTGCTTCTCCTTTAAGCAAGTAAAAAGCACTTAAAAGGTAACCAGCTAATTTTAAACATCCTATGCTTTGCTAATAGTAATAATGGGAACATGTAACAAATATAAAGTAGACTTTCTCGTAATTTGTCTGCAAAAGTGGAAATATACTTTAAGCATAAAATATATTAATACCGCAGGGAATAACAACTGAAGGTGAGGTAAAATCCAAAATTTTGCATTGCGTTAAAGTGGTGTTCCACTCAAAAAAAAAAAAAAAAGATTGATTAAAATTCCTAAAAAAATAAACATTTGGAAAAAACATTTTTTTAACTCCCCTCTAAATGCCTGTTGCTAGGGGGTCCCTCGTAGTCTGCCTCCTTCAGTGCCTGGGCTGGTGACATCACTTCCCCTCAGCGCAGGAAGGGCTCCATCCCTCCTGTCAGTCATCTAGGACACGTGACAGGTCCCAGATGACTGTGCAGCGTCGCTTGTGCATGCGCAGTGGATGCCCGGCTGTGCCCACAGTAAGAATGCCGGCGCCGCCGAGCAGAGGAGGGAATGAGGGGGGCTTCGTTCCCCTGCATAGCTGGACCCTGGGACAGGTAAGTGTCCGATTTATTAAAAGTCAGCAGCTGAAGTAGGAACAATTTCCCTAAGACCCCATTTACACCAGTCGCTGCATTGTAACAGGCAGGATCACCACACTGTACATTATTTTTTTTAATTTTAACAAACTTTATTGATATGCCATTGATATGGCAGGGGGTGATTAGAGAGCTGAATGCATGGCTAAAGACCTGGTGTAGGGAGGAGGGATTTGGGTTTCTAGAGCACTCGGCTGACTTTTCATTGGGGTGCAACCTATATGCTAATGACGGTTTGCACTTGAATGGAAGGGGGTCTGCTGTGCTGGGGAAGAGGTTTATGGGAAGGCTGGAGGAGTATTTAAACTAGGATTGAGGGGGGAGGGTGAACTAGAATTACAGCGGGCAGACAGGTTAGCTAGGGGTCTGACATTAATGGAGGGTGGAATGGGAATAGATTGGGGGGGGAGGGTTATGGCAGGTGACAGGAAATTTCCCATGTTGCAAACTGCCATTGGAAACTATAGTGCCATTTGTACTACTAAAAATGATATGAAAAACACCAGAGCAAAATGTAGTAATGCATTAAAGTGTTTGTTCACCAATGCCAGAAGTCTGCCAAGCAAAATAGGTGAGTTGGAAGCTCTGGTGCATGAGGAGAGCTATGATGTAATTGGTATTGCTGAAACTTGGCTTCAATCTTCACATGACTGGGCTATTAATATTCCTGGCTATGCACTCTTTCGGAGAGACAAAGTAAATAGGAAAGGTGGCGGGGTCTGTCTCTATGTGAGAAGTGATCTCAAAGCAAGCGTGAAAGAGGACCTGGTTGATGGAGAGTGTGATGAGTCTGAAGCATTATGGGTGGAACTGCATATAGATGTGCGTAGTTCTAAGTTAATCATTGGGGTTTGTTATAGACCACCCAATGTTCACGAGAAGGTCGAGACTTAGCTCCTTGCACAGATGAAAAGGGCTGGGACGGTTATAATAATGGGGGATTTTAACTACCCAGAAATTGACTGGAGTAATGGCACTGCTGGGACAGTTAAAGGGCAAAAATGTATAAACCTATTACAGGACAATTTTATGGTCCAGTTTATTGAGGCCCCAACTAGGACTGATGCTCTGTTGGATCTGGTAATCTCAAACCATGCTGAGCTTATTACTAATGTTCAGATAAAGGAACATCTGGGTAACAGTGATCATAACATGATTTCATTTGATGTTAGCTGTAAGCAAGAAATACATACAGGAAAGATAAAAACGCTCAACTTCAAGATAGCAAATTTTCCAAGGATGAGGGCTGCTCTCCAGGACTTGGACTGGGAGGGAATATTGGCATCAATGAGCACAGAACAGAAATGGGAATTCTTCAAAAAGGCTGTCTGGGACCTCACTGCAAAGTATATTCCCATAGACAATAAGTTTAAAAGGCTTAAAATAAAACCTATGTGGCTCAAGTTAAAAAAGCTATGAACAATAAGAAAAGAGCTTTTAAAAAATATAAAAGTGAAGGAACAATAGTGTTATTTAAATGTTACAAAGAATTTAACAGAATATGTAAAAAGGAAATCAAGGATGCAAAAAGTCAAAACGAACGACAGATTGCAAAAGATAGTAGGACAAACACAAAAAAATTCTTCAAATATATTAATAGTAAAAAGGTCAGGTCTGAGCATGTAGGCCCTTTACAAAATAATCTAGAGTGGGTGACTGGGGACAAAGAGAAGGCTAATTTATTAAATACTTTCTTCAGCTCTGTGTATACAAAGGAGCATGGGGGAGCTCATGTCCATAATGGGGGTGGTATTTACACAGCCCCGAATGATCCACAATGGCTCAAAAGTGATATAGTCCAGAAATATTTAGACAGAATAAAGGTGGATAAAGCACCTGGACAAATTCGTACATTCGTAACTTTTTTTTTTTTTTGTTGAATTGGTAATTTTCCGTGTCCCTTACAATGGTGCTGCTTAACGTGCTTCGAAAAGATTTAACGAAAAAATTTGAACATTCGTAACTTTTTTTTTCGATTCATAAATTATTAAAATGTAATAATAGCATACACATTACATAAAATTATGAATTATGCTCCGATTACCAATCTACGAATGTTACGAATAAATACGAATGCGTCCGAATTTCGAATAAACAAATAAACGAAAATTAAACCAACGAAAAAACGAATCAACGAAAAAATAACTCTTACGAATCTTTACGAATACGAACACCGACGACTTACGAATGTACGAATCGTTACGAATACGAACACCGACGACTTACGAATCGTTACGAATCAACGAAAACGAAAAAAACGAAACGAAAATAAACAAATTTTTTTCGGAAACGAAAATAAACAAATTTTTTTGTTGTGCACATGTCTACTCTGTCTAATTGGGCGACTATGTGGCAGATGAGGTTTAATGTTGATAAATGTAAAGTTATGCACTTGGGGGCTAAGAATATGCATGCATCATACATGCTAGGGGAGTACAACTGGGGGAATCCATAGTGGAGAAGGATCTGGGGGTTTTGGTAGATCATAAGCTCAATAATAGCATGCAATGTCAAGCTGCGGTTTCCAAAGCAAGCAAAGTCCTTTCTTGTATTAAGAGAGGTATGGACTCCAGAGAGAGGGATATAATTTTGCCCCTGTTCAAATCATTAGTAAGACCTCATCTGCAAAATGCAGTTCAGTTTTGGGCACCAGTTCTCAAAAAGGATATTGGGGAACTGGAGAAAGTGCAGAGAAGGGCAACCAAACTGATAAGAGGCATGGAGGAGCTCAGCTATGAGGAAAGATTAGAGGAACTGAATGTATTCACTCTTGAGAAGAGGAGACTAAGGGGGGATATGATCAACATGTACAAATATGTAAGGGGTCCATGTAGTGAACTTGGTGTTGAGTTATTCACTTTACGGTCAACACAGAGGACAAGGGGGCACTCCTTACGTCTAGAGGAAAAGAGATTTCATCTCCAAATACGGAAAGGTTTCTTCACAGTAAGAGCTGTGAAAATATGGAATAGACTCCCTCCAGAGGTGGTTCTGGCTAACTTAGTAGATTGCTTTAAGAAAGGCCTGGATACTTTCCTAAATGTACATAATATAACTGGGTACTGAGATTTATAGGTAAAGTTGATCCAGGGAAATCCGATTGCCTCTAGGGGGATCAGGAAGTGATTTTTTTTTCCCATGCTGTAGCAGATTGGAGCATGCTCTTTTGGGGTTTTTTTTTGCCTTCCTCTGGATTAACTGTGGGTATAGAATGGGGTTTATTGGATTGTACGATATATTTTTTTTTTTTTATTATTTCTTTTTTTTATGGTTGAACTAGATGGACTTGTCTCTTTTTGGCCTAGCTAACTATGTAACTATATGTCACACAGTCATTTCATAAAGTTCAGTTGGCTGCTTTGCACTGTGCTGTACTAGAAAAAAAGATGCTTGCAGAATTTTTATTTTTTTTCCAGCGCACCAGGGATGCAAACCACCATAACTCCTTGTCACGCTGTAAGACAGCGCTGGTATAGCCACCCAACACAGTTCCCCCCTGGTGTGAATCGACTCCAAGGGACACAAAAAAATAAATGAATCAAACCTGATGAGTTTTAACCATTCCCTACTTCATCTAAAATGCAATGTCTGTCCATAGAGAGACGACGCCATGCAGAGACAAGCAAATAGATTAACGACCCCTGTGCCCAAGTTGCACTTATCGGTTACAGTTGTATGTGATGTTCACGCACTTTAAAAACGTAAAGCAATAACTCCTTTATGTTCCCCCCCCTCCTCCCTCCCACACTACCCCTTCCCTTCCACTCATCCCTACCCCCCCTCCCCCCCCACTACCTTCGCCCCCCCTTCCCCTCTCTCCCCCTTGATAAAACTGTTTATATGTTTAAGCTTTACGGAATTGTTTATACTGAAGATATGTATATATTTTGTATGTTTGAAACTTTAATAAAATACATATTCAACCATAAAATGCAATGTCTGTGATTCTATGCAAATTTTGGTTTTGCCCATAATTTTCTTTAAGCAGTTCAGCAGATTTGTAATATTTATTGGGGGGGGGGGGGGCTTTCCAGAGCCACTACACCCCCTGCTATAGATTATAAAGCTCTCTGAAGTTTAATATGTTTTTTTTTCTTTTAATTTCAGGCCTCATGGCATCCCCGTTATGACCTGATTGTAGCCGGACGATATCCAGATCCTCAGTTTCTGGGATTGCACTGCAGATGAGCTGCGCACAGTGGATGTGTTTGATGGGCAAACTGGCAATATAGTCTGCCAGCTGTATGACCCTTACGCATCTGGGATTGTCTCTGTAAGATATATTCTGTTTACCATTATCCTCATCCTTGATTCATATGGTGCTGCCTTAGAGTTTAAAGTGTACCTGTGGTTTTAGAGGGGACTAAGTACTTTTAATTTTCTGAAATATGACTGGAGCTTCTCCTTAAAGTGGTTGTAAACCCCTTACAACCACTTTAACCTACAGGTAAGCCTAGATTAAGGCTTACCTGTAGGTGCAAGAAATATCTCCCAAACCTAAAATGTTTAGGAGATATTTGCAGGAATAGCAGCACCGATGTCATCGGCCGCAGGCGCACTGAGCGTGCCGTTTCTAACAGCGATCATGAACTTAGTGGCGGCAACAGTGCGCATGTGTGGGAGTGACGTCATCGTGGCTCCAGCCAGTCACAGCGCCGGAGCTGCAATACCCGGAAGTCACTCTGGGATAGATGGCGGCATCGGAGGAGGCAAACAAGGGCCGATGCCGGGGCTTCGATCTCAGGTAAGTAATTCATAATGAGCTAGTATGCTATGCATACTGGCTCATTATGCCTTTGCCTTGCAGGGTGTATTTTATTTTTTTATTTTTTAAGAGGCTTTACTTCCTCTTTAAAAATCAACAGCTACAAAAACTGTAGCTGCTGACTTTCAGTAAACAGACACTCCGTTTTTTCTCACTGGTCTTCAGTCCTTGGCGGCGGCATCTTAACTGTGGGCACCTGGCCGTGACAGCTTGCGGCTTCTTCTGGGACCTGTGATGAGTTCCAGAAGACTGTGGGGGAGGAGGCAATCCGAGCGGAAGTAGGAGAGGGCACCTGTCAAAACCAGGGGCTCGCTTCTCCACCCAACCCCCACCCACCCCCCTAAAAAAAAAAAAGAAAAAAAAAAGCTAAATGTTAAAGTAGTGGGAGAGGGGGCCTTGAAGCAAAACTTCCCCCTTTTTGGGTGAAGTTCCACTTTAAGGATTTGAAATGTGCATTCCTAGTTCTTAGACCCCACTGACAAGTTGGTCATGGAGGAAGGGCTCATTCACATCATCCTACAAGCGAAAACACTTGCGTGCTTATGTGTTTTGTAGGGGTAGTGAGATTCTTTGGTACAATGCATCAAACTGTTTACTTTTTTTTTTTAACTTTTATTGAAATGTCACAAAAAGACACTTCATTCAGGTGTATGCACCATAGCTCATTGTATCACACTAAAAATGTTTATGCAGTGCACCTCAACACTGTGTTATTATGTGAACAGGACACATGTGTTGTGTACCCGAGTGTTGACCTATGCAGCTCAGTGGCTATGATGTGACTGAGCCCTTCTAATAACGTCAACTGCTAAGTTGGATTTGGGCATGTAAGTGTTGGTGACCTGGGTTGAAGGATAAGTGAACTTTTAGGGCTCATTCACACCATGCATGTTTTTGGGCATTTAAAGGGTAACTCCACTTTTGTGGGAAAAATGTAGCAAATGGGGAAAAAAAGTAATATTGCACATACAGTTCTTTGCAGCATTATACAATGTTTAACATACTAGTTGTTTTTGAACACAGCTGTTCCTGACACGTGTATGTATGTATGTATGTATGTGTGTATGGGGGGGGTACATTTTTGATTTTATGTCTCTTCATTTTTTTGGCTATCACAAAGAGGACCAATAGCTCCATATGTAAGGACATGTAACTTGTGATAGGTTCTCTTTAATGTAAACACACATTCCCAGTGGCTGGAGTGTGGGTAAAAGCATCCACTGCCACCAATGTAAACATTATATTGGTGGCATTGAAATGGTTAAAGCTGTATGCAAGGCTCCGTGAAACAATTTCGGCATCTGCCCAGATAAAGGAACTACTGCATGTGCGGTGATGTCCTTTCAGACCAGCCAATTAAAATTGCTGAAGATCAGAACCTGGAAGAAGACCAGCCAAAGTTGTCGGTGGCCGGTGAGACCACTCCAGGACACCGCAGCTTTGGAGTGGAGGCGAATCTAAGTTCCAATTTAAGTGTATGTAAAACCATACACTTCAATTTTATTTTGAGGTGCAAGCATTCAAAAATACCTTCACATATAGTTTCTTCTATTCTATGCCCGTGGAACTCCTTTTTGAGTTGTCATAGGAACAGGGGATATGTGGAAATCTTCCATTGGTGTCCTCTTTTCTGGTGAACAGGTGGAAATTCCTCCTAATTTCTGTTGTATCTCTGGGACAGGAAGTGAAAGGAAATCCCAACAGGACGCAAAGAAAACCCTGAAAGTGGTCTTAAAGCAGAGCTCCACCAAATGCGAAAACTCAACTTATCCCCCCCACCCCCCTCTTCCGCTGCCACATTTGGAACCTTTTGGGTGGAGAACGATACCTGGTTTTGACAGGTACTGCTCCCACTTCCGGGTGACCATTCCACAGAAAATTCATCCGGAAGTTTAGCCCCCCTCCTCCTTCCCCTGACGCTGGGCCAGTCGCAAAGCGAAGCGCGTTTTTCACTGCCGGTTTCCCTTAACCATGATGACAGCGGCAGCACCCGAAAACCGATTGAAAATCAGCTCAGATGAAGACACCGCTGGATTCGTGGGCAGGTAAGTGTCCTAATATTAAAAGTCAGCAGCTACAGTATTTGTAGCCGCTGACTTTAATTTTTTTCTGAGGGAGCCTGGAGCTCCATTTTAACTGTTTCTTTCTCTATTTAAAACCAAAAAAGCAAGTTTTTAAACTTTACGTAAAATTTTGTTTTTATGTACAGTTAAAGCGTGATCTTTCCATAATGCACAAACCCTTCAATAGGGGAAACTTCAATTTCATTACTTTGCCTCCATTCTTCCTGAAAGAAGTACAGTACATATTACGTTTACATGACAGGTGCACTTTAGTTTTTCTGTTAGTATTAACTCTACATGGTGGGGTGTGATTAGCCTTCCTGAAGAGTCAGAAATGACTGGGGTATAACAAATTGGATACGATTACTTGCTGTAACATATATTTTTGTGTAATACAATGCACAGGTTATGTCTAACCTCTTTTACATTCTTTCTATTTTACTTGTAGTTCAATAAATTCAACCCAATGGGAGATCTGTTGGCATCAGGATTGGGTAAGCTTATTCTTTTGTGTCAAATTGTTGTAGAAAAAATGTTTTCACATATGTACTTTGTTCTTCATGCTAAAGTGATTTTAAAGGCAATTTTAAAAATTAAAATAATAAACATATTATACTTGCATGCTCTGTGCAATGTTGTTGTTTTTTTGTTTTTTTTGCACAGAGCAGCACCCCCACCCATTTATTTCTTTTCATTTTGATGATTCTGTTTTACAGCTAGTGAAAACCCAAAATTCAGTATCTCAGAAAATTTGTATATTATATATGTAGCGCTACCCCCAGTTAAGAGAGCCGCTGGTTTGTTTTGGGTCCCTGAGTACAGCTCCACCAACCCCCGGCAATTTGGCTCTACCCGCTCTGGCACAGTTAGTAAAGGGGTACGTCCCTATGCACATAAAACTTAGCTTATACTCTAAGTGTAATTGGTATGAACTCACAAGCAGACTGCTGAAATAAGAATAACTGGCTTTACTTTTGTCAGTAAGGAAAAAGAATAGCAACATGCATTTAAACATATATCTTACAATACTTTAGCAGGTCCCTGCAATATGCACTTTAACATGTACACAGGTATATCAATCTAACAATGGGGAAACGGAGCGCCCAGTGTGGCGACCGTCTGCTATGCACCCCTGAGGTGCAATAAATCTATCTGCGCCTACCTAATGGACCAGGCCTGATCCCTAGCAATAGAGCTCAGTCCTTGTACTAGTACAGTGTTCTTCACCGGCAATAAATCTGTAGAGGTGGTGCACATGTAGCTTTAAATGGTGTCATTTGTAATCCACAAAAAGTAACATTGCTGCTCTGAGGTAAATTGCGCCTAGGCAGTTCAGTAGGCATAAAACGTGTGTGTCAATGCAGGATGAGCCTTCCGGCTCTCTCACCAATCCTTGGGGTACCGTCCTCCGATCCGGTCCCTCTAATGGCGGCTCTGGTCTCTTCAATGGCGGCGTCCGGTCTCTTCAATGGCGGCGTCCGGTCTCCTCAGTCACAGCCCTGCACTCCGGTCATCAGCTCCGTCCGACCGACAGTAAGGGGAAGTCTCCGCTCCGCTGCTGTGGATTCTGAGGGGTGAGAGTCTCACTCCATCGGCTGCAAGGCCCAGGCTTCAGGCCTTCAGCTCCGGTCCGCACAGGTGTCTCTGCTGGCTGCAGTCTCCGCGTCACACGCTCTGTCAGCAGAGGCAGGCCAGTCCTGTCAGGCCTCAGAAGAGGAAGTGTCCCAAGAGGAAGAGGCGGTCTCCGCTCTTCCTTTTTATAGCCTCCCCCAGCAGCCTCCCGGGCGGAAGTCAGCAGCCCTGGGGCCTGGGGAATTATGGGAGATGTAGTCTCTAAGCCTAAAAGGGGTAGAACCCCGCTACACACTCCCCCCACTTTGAATCTTTGGTCCCCAAAGATAGTGTTCAAACTACAAACTTTCTCGGGAACAACATTTTCACATAATTTGGACAGAGGAGCTTCCCACCAATTGGCATGAGATGGGGAGCTGTTCTGTCGACAGGTCACTTCAGTGTGTGCGACCTGCTTAACTGTGCCAGAGAGTGAGCTGGGGTTGCCCTCCACTAAATGAACAGCGGAAGGGTCAGGGCTTTCAGCACTTCTCCTTGCTGTGTTAACAGAGTCCTCTGAACTTTCTCCCATCTTGGGGTAAGTTAACTTCTTGGGAGGCTTCACACTCCTGCGAGCTCTCTGTTCTCTTGGAACTTCTTCAGGAACACATTCTGGCAACATCTCTGGTTCTGGAACATCTTCTTCTTGTTCTGGGTAGAGACCAGGGATATCTTCCCAGCACTCAGGCACATCACTGAATGGCACAAACTCTGTGGCTTCTGGGTTCAATGTGCTATCTTCCACATCTTCAGTAGGTGGAAGATCTATGGCAGAATTTCCTGGGGTTGAGGAAGGCCATAGCCATTCCAGTTCTCCTCTTTCTTCCTCTGGTTGGGGGTCCTGTCCACCCCTAACTTGGGAGGTCTGAGACCTAGTATTAGGCCTGGGGGTATCCAGAATGGAAACAGATTCAGGTACGTCTCTTACTGGAGGCATTCTGACTGCTTCAGTGAGTGGGAGCAAATGATTCCTATGCCAGGTCTTCAATGGCCCCAACCTTCCTTCCGGCTTCAACTTGTAGACAGGCAATCCTGGAAGTTTTCTACAGATGATATACGGCTCTGATCTCCATCTATCAGCAATCTTGTGTTTCCCAGGGATCCCTAGATTGCGTAACAGTACACGGTCCCCAGGCTGTAGGTCCTGTACTCTAACTTTCAAATCAAAGTTCCTCTTATTTCGGGCCCCCCTCTGGTCAGAGGCCGCTTGAGCTTTTCATAAGCTATCTTCAGACTGCGCCTCAGTCTGTCCACATATCCTTTGTGGGAGGCAGCAGAGGCATGGTCTAAGGAAATGCCGAAGGCCAAATCCACTGGCAATCTTGCTTCTCTCCCAAACATAAGTCGGTAAGGGGAAAAACCTGTCACATCACTTGTGGTGCAGTTGTAGGCATGCACCAGAGCTGATATGTGTTGACTCCAATGTTGCTTCTTCTCTGTTTCCAAAGTTCCCAACATGTTCAATAGAGTCCTGTTGAACCTTTCAGGCTGGGCATCACCTTGAGGGTGATACGGTGTGTTCTAGTCTTCTCTACTCCCAGAGAATCTAGTAGCTTCCTGATCAGGCGACTCTCAAAGTCCCTTCCTTGGTCTGAATGGATTCTCTGTGGCAGTCCATAGTGAACAAAGTACTTCTCCAAAAGTACCTTGGCTACTGTAGAGGCCTTCTGGTCCTTGGTTGGGAAAGCCTGAGCATAACGAGTGAAATGGTCGGTTACCACCAGAACATTTCCCAATCCACTCAAATCGGGTTCAAGGCAGAGAAAATCAATGCATACCAGATCCATTGGGCCTTGACTCTGTAGGTGGCCCATTGGGGCAGCTTGATGGGGTAAAGTCCTTCTCTGAATGCATCTTGCACAGGAATGGCAATACTCCTCCACTTCGGCCCTCATGCAGGGCCAATAAAACCGGTCTCTGACAAGTTGGAAGGTTCTCTCTGCTCCCAAGTGACCATGCTGGTCATGTAAGGCAATCAGCACAGTCTCTCGATGCTTTTCCGGGAGAAACAACTGCCACTTGTCTTCTGGTCCATCAGAGGGGCCCCTTCGGTAGACTACCCCCTGATGCACCTGTAGCTTGTCCAATTCTCTCCTCAGTAGGCGAGCTTCTTTGGAAGGGTGAAGGCGGAGTCCCTCTGGACTCTTGTCTTCCAGGGCTTCCAGGACCAATCTCCCCATGGGATCTTCCAATTGGTCACACCTCAGCTCCTTCTTGGACAGCTTCGGCAGACACTCTTCTGCCAGTTGAGTTACCCCACAGTAACACTTTGGGACTCCCACTGTGGTAACTCCTATTTCTTCAGCTCTGGATCCTCCTCTGGCTTGGAGTTCAGCTCCTTGACAAAGGGCTCGCACTCCATCTGGTGCCACTTGAGTCCAGTCTTCCCAATCACTGACCATGACATGGGATCTTCGGGACAGGGCATCTGCATCCCTATTTCCAGCCCCTGGTCTGTACTTGAGGCTGAAATTGAATCCAGACAACGCCGCCAACCATCTGTGTCCAGTTGCATCCAGCTTGGCGGTGGTGAATAGATAGGTCAAGGGGTTGTTATCTGTCTTTACAGTAAACTCGGCCCCATACAAATAGTCTCTCAATTTGTCAACAACTGCCCACTTGAGGGCTAAGAACTCCAACTTGTGGGTGGGATAGTTCTTCTCGGAGGGGGTCAGGCTCCGGCTCACATAAGCCACTGGTCGTAGCTGGTCTTCATACTCCTGGTAGAGTACTCCACCTAGGCCCTCATGGCTGGCATCAACATGTAGCTCATATGGTCTAGTGGGATCAGCGTAGGCCAAAACTGGGGCTGTGGTGAGACTTCTCTTCAAGGTTCTGAAAGCCTCTTCACACCTTGAATTCCACTGGTCTTGGACCGACTCACTGGACCTCCTAGGCCCCATTCCATCCTCCTCTCCTTCTGTCTTCAGCAGCTCGTTGAGGGGTTTGGCAATGCGGGCAAATCCATCCACAAACCTGCGGTAATAGGAGCAGAACCCCAAGAAAGACCGAAGTTCTGTAACTGTTGTGGGCCTTGGCCACGAAGTAACTGCCTCCAGCTTCTCAGGGTCTGTAGCCACTCCTTTTTCAGACACTATGTGTCCCAGATAGTTCACTGAAGACTGATAGAACCGACACTTCTCTGGAGAAAGTTTAAGTCCCTCTTCACTGAGCCTCTTCAGTACTTTCTCCAATCTGGCTTCATGTTCTTCCAAAGTCTTTCCAAAGACAATGACATCGTCCAGATACACAAGGACTTCTATGAGGTTCATGTCTCCAACAGTCCTTTCCATTAGGCGTTGAAACGTAGCAGGAGCTCCAGATAGGCCCTGAGGCATCCTGTTGAACTCAAAGAATCCCACTGGGGTTATGAAGGCAGTCTTCTCTCTATCTTCTGGATGCATGGGGATTTGGTAATACCCACTCTTGAGGTCCATCACACTGAACCACTTAGCTCCAGATAAACTCTGCAAGGCATCTTCTATCCTTGGCGTGGTGTACTGGTCAGGAATGGTCCTCCTGTTGAGAGTTCTGTAGTCAATGCAGAGTCTCAATGACCCATTCTTCTTCCTGACTACCACAATTGGGGAGGCGTAGGGGCTTCTGGACTCCCTAATCACTCCCGTCTTCTTCAATTCCGCAAGCTGCTCCCTCAGATCCTCCAGATCTGCTAGCGGGACTCGCCTCACTCTCTCTCTGAATGGCTTGTCCTCTTGCATGCGGATTCGATGGGTGGCACTCCTCGCACACCCCACATCAAACTCATCTTTTGAGAAAATCTTCTCCCATCTGGTCAGCTGGGCCTTGGCTCTCTCTTTCCAAGCTCCAGGTAGGTTTGGGTTTTCCATGGAGAGTTTCTTCCAAACATCTTCTCCTTCACCCGTTCCCTTCACTTCTGACCAGCCAACTGGGACAGCAGGACTCACCTGTCCCAGAAGCATCCTGGCAGGGATCTCCACGGGCTGCTCCGTGGGGTTCCTCACACTGACAGGAACTCTTCCTCTAGCCTTCTTCAGGTCCTTCAGTGAAATTACTTCTGGTATCACCTCCAGACCTGAGTGACCCTCCATTGGGTCAGGTTCCAGCATTACAAAGGGGCCAGGCTGCTCCCAAGTAAGTTTCACCGTGGCTCTCATGCAGGTCACCTCTCCAGGCTGTAACACTGCTCCTTCTTTTCCAAGCCTCCATACCCTTCCTATCCCCTCACTTGGGGTCTTCTGCTCTAGGACCAACCGCTGGTAGGCTGCCTTCAGCATGGGATGGATCTTGGGAGTTGAAAGATTCTCTCTCTTCACCAGGGGGGTCAGAAGCCTTCTGACTAGGTCCGTGTTCGTCCCTATGATCAGGGAAGTCTTGCTGGTTCCTGGTGGGCGGGGACACACCACTGCTAAGGTGTCGAACACTTCAGACTTCCCAGCTACGGATGGGTCAAACGTCAATCTGATGGGTAAGTATCCATCATAGGGGAAACTCTGAGTTCCCAATCCCCTTATCTCCAGCTCTTCTATCTTCTGTATAGGCAGATGACTCAGGTATCTGTCATAGAAGTCCCTGTACAACAGGGTCACTTGTGCTCCAGTGTCTAGAAGGGCCTTCGTGTACACTCCTTCCACTTGGATGGGTACAGTAGGAGATGGACCAACTAGCTCCTCTGGGTAGGGCCTAGTTGATGCTGTCCTCTTCTTTGGACTCTTTGCTTTGCCAGCACTTGATTTGCACTTGCTCCTTTCTTGAGCCTGGTATGCATTGACTTTCTCCCTCTTACTGGGAGTGTGAACCCGTTGAGGGATATTGTTATCTCTCACTTGCAAGGGTTGTTGCTTTGGGGTGCTGTGTCTCTTCAGAGGGGTCTTGCCCCCTTTCTCTGGAGTGCACCTCGGTTGAGGATCCCTGGGCCCCTTCTGAGGGGTTTGGTCTCCTCGCTTTCTCTTCTTGTTGTGCTTCTTGGAGCTCACTGAAGGTGATGGGCACCCGGTTGACTCCTTCACCGGGGCCCTTTGGCGTTTCCCGCCGGCTGGCGGCTTTCTGCCTTCTTCTTCTTGGGACTGGAACATACAGCTGCAATATGACCAATTCCTCCACAATTAAAGCAAATCATCTCACTGTGGTCAGGTGGGGATGCTGGTGCTGGAACAGCTGGAAACAATTCCCTCCTGGTTGTTTCCTTCTTGGGACTGGGCGTCTCTTTCGCCACTAGAGATGTCAGTATCTCCATCATCTGGGACATCTGCAACTTCAGGGCATCTACCTCTGTGTCTCTTTCAGGGGTTAAGGCCGACCTGACCGTGGCCACTGGAAACTTTGTAGACCCCATCACCTGCTTCTCCCTTTTCTCTTCCAACATGGCCTCTTCTTCTCTGACCATTCGGATGAGGTCAGGGTAGTCCAGGCTCTTCCCATCCTGCCGGGTACGTAGAATTAGTGCGACAGGGTCCAAGGGTTGGGCTCCCCTCATCACCTGCTGGGCACGGGCTTCATCTACCTTCCCTGGATCTATCCCCTTCTTCAGGATAATCCTATGCAGGATCTTGTCTATGCGTCCCATGTACTCTGACAGCTTCTCCCCTGTCTTCTGGTAACAGTGTTCCAGTTGATAGGTAAGTTCTGTGACTTTTTCTGTCCCACCAAACACACCCTCCAGGATGTCTATGTAGTCCTGGGCAGTGCAATCCTTTTTACTCGTCTTCAGATTGCGTATGGCCTCTAAGGCAGGTCCTTTCAGGCTTTCCACAATCCTTTGCTTCTTTCTGCCTTCTGAGACCTCCCATTCTTCTAGGGCCTGCGTGGCACCATCTAACCACTCTTCAAATCCCTCTTCTCCCGAGGGTACAGGTGTCCTCCCTGAAAACATCCGGAGTTTCCTGTATCCCGACATTGGGTAGTCCCCGGGGTCTCTTCTGCACTGGGTCACAATCTCCCCTAGGACAGCACACAGTTCTGCACTAAGAGTAGTGTGTGCGGGTGCGGGACTTTCCGCGCCCTTCTGCTCCTCCTTCTTTGGGGATAGAATGGCTTTCATAGGAGAGTAGTCTCCCTTCCGCGGCAGCGCATGCAGCAATTGGTAGTGCTGACCATTCGGTGCCTGTATGCTCTGGCTCCTGAACTGCTCTGGAGTCTCTTCCTTCCACTCTATTAAGGCGTATGTGTACCCAGCATCATTTCTCATGTCCATTATCCATGACTTCTGGCATGGGGATAATGACATTATGAGCTGCTTGACTGCCTCTCTCTGCCACATCCCTGGCAGTTCAATAACTGCTGCTGCGGCCGGGTCAGCGGCCCATGTTGCGGACCACCGTCCCACTTCTATTGGGTCCATGCCGGCACCTTCTGGCGGCTTTTCCCGCTGACTCAGGATCCCGGATTACGAGCCCCCACGTGTAGCGCTACCCCCAGTTAAGAGAGCCGCTGGTTTGTTTTGGGTCCCTGAGTACAGCTCCACCAACCCCCGGCAATTTGGCTCTACCCGCTCTGGCACAGTTAGTAAAGGGGTACGTCCCTATGCACATAAAACTTAGCTTATACTCTAAGTGTAATTGGTATGAACTCACAAGCAGACTGCTGAAATAAGAATAACTGGCTTTACTTTTGTCAGTAAGGAAAAAGAATAGCAACATGCATTTAAACATATATCTTACAATACTTTAGCAGGTCCCTGCAATATGCACTTTAACATGTACACAGGTATATCAATCTAACAATGGGGAAACGGAGCGCCCAGTGTGGCGACCGTCTGCTATGCACCCCTGAGGTGCAATAAATCTATCTGCGCCTACCTAATGGACCAGGCCTGATCCCTAGCAATAGAGCCCAGTCCTTGTACTAGTACAGTGTTCTTCACCGGCAATAAATCTGTAGAGGTGGTGCACATGTAGCTTTAAATGGTGTCATTTGTAATCCACAAAAAGTAACATTGCTGCTCTGAGGTAAATTGCGCCTAGGCAGTTCAGTAGGCATAAAACGTGTGTGTCAATGCAGGATGAGCCTTCCGGCTCTCTCACCAATCCTTGGGGTACCGTCCTCCGATCCGGTCCCTCTAATGGCGGCTCTGGTCTCTTCAATGGCGGCGTCCGGTCTCTTCAATGGCGGCGTCCGGTCTCCTCAGTCACAGCCCTGCACTCCGGTCATCAGCTCCGTCCGACCGACAGTAAGGGGAAGTCTCCGCTCCGCTGCTGTGGATTCTGAGGGGTGAGAGTCTCACTCCATCGGCTGCAAGGCCCAGGCTTCAGGCCTTCAGCTCCGGTCCGCACAGGTGTCTCTGCTGGCTGCAGTCTCCGCGTCACACGCTCTGTCAGCAGAGGCAGGCCAGTCCTGTCAGGCCTCAGAAGAGGAAGTGTCCCAAGAGGAAGAGGCGGTCTCCGCTCTTCCTTTTTATAGCCTCCCCCAGCAGCCTCCCGGGCGGAAGTCAGCAGCCCTGGGGCCTGGGGAATTATGGGAGATGTAGTCTCTAAGCCTAAAAGGGGTAGAACCCCGCTACACATAAGACCAATTTAAAAAAAATGGATGTTTATGGAGGCGATCAGCCTGTGGCACTGCTGAGGTGTTATGGAAGCCCAGCTCATCTGCATTGTTGGGTCTGGTGTCTCATCTTCCTCTTGACAATACCCAACAGATTCCCTATGGGGTTTAGGTCAGGCGAGTTTGCTGGCCAATCAAGCACAGTGATGCCATGATCATTAAAACCAGGTATTTGTACTTTTGGCAGTGTGGGCAGCTGCCAAGTCCTGCTAGAAAATTAAATTGGCATCTCCATAAAGCGGGTCAGCAGAGGGAAGTATGAAGCGCTCTAGAATTTTTTGCTAGAGGGCTGCGCTGACTTTAGACTTGATAAAACACAGTGGACCAACACCAGCAGGTGACACGGCTCCCCAAATCAGCACTGACTGGAAAATTTTGCATTTCATTTGGAAATCAAGGTCCCAGAGTCTGGAGGAAGAGTGGAGAGGCACAGAATCCAAGTTGCATGAGGTCCAGTGTGAAGTTTCCACAGTCAATGAAGATTTGGGGAGCCGTGTAATCTGCTGATGTTGGTCCTCTGTGTTTTATCAAGTCCAGTGTCAGCATGGCCGGGAAAGAATGTAATGCAATGTGATCTGAGGCGCTGACGCATGAAAACACAATGACTACTGCTAGTGGCTATAGCCACCGGCAGTAATCGTATATAAAAGAACTTCTTACAGGCTGGTTGTACCCAAGTCGATCCATCATCAATCAGCTTGCCCATAGATGGATCAAATCTTGGCTCGTCCCTGCTGAACTGACCGAATTTCGATTCATGTATGGATGGGTTTAGTCTGCTTATTTCTACTTACCCTCTACTCTCTCCTTAACAGCAGTGGGGCACGATGTCATTCTGCCCATTTCCAGTGAGCCATGCCCTCCTGTCGGTCTCTTCCAGCCCACCATAGCCCATCCAGCTTCATAATGCAGGCTGGGCTCACGGTGCTCCAGGACAGAGTGGTGCTCACACATTACTCAAGCACGGCTCAGTCCTGGAAGAAAGCCTATCCCAAGATATGATAATGTCATCAGACATTAAAAAATAAAGACAATGAAAAATATTGGGGATGAGGGGAACTCTGGGAGGTAATAGGGGTGGGAATCCTAGAGTTCTGCATTCCGATTCCTTTGCAGCTTCCTGGCTTGTTGACCTTTCCTGCAGACAGACAAGTTACCTCTGTAACTATATCCGTGTAGACCAGTGGTCTCCAAACTGCGCCCGGGGGCCGTATGCGGCCCTTTTGCTTACCTTTATCTGGCCCATGGGGCACTATTCCTCCTACTGATATGAGACGCTATTCTGCCAACTGACACCAACAAAATGGGGCACTATTCCTTCCAATGATATGAACTATGGGGCGCTATTACTTCCTCTAATACTAAATGTAGTGATGTCTACTCCCACTGATGCCAGGAAAATTTTCACTCCCATTGGTCACATTTCGGCACCCGTAAGGTCTGAAGGACAATAAACTGGCCCTTAGTTTAGAAAGTTTGGAGACCCCCTCCCTCCGGTGTAGACCCTGAGTGGTGCGACTTCCCTGATTGGCTGTATTGAGGGGGGTGTGGCTTTCGGGCTTTCCCTCCTTGTTGCTGACCCCGAAAACGACATGTTTGACGTCACTTCCAGGTCTGCCTGTCAGTGTCCTCGGCCAGCATAGACTGTAATGCATTGTGATTGGAGGCCCGACGCATGAAAATGCCAATTGCGATGTTGCATATGGCCGTGCACGCCGGAGTGAGAGCAATGTTTCTAGCACCAGAGTTCCTCTGTAACTCTAAACCTATGGCGTGTAGGGGGCTTTTAGACCTATGGAAAATATAGGGTACTAAAGTTTGCTATTTCACAGGCACACGCAAGTTTAAAGCACCCAAAAATGGAACTTCTGCTTTAAGGGAAGGTGACCCCCCTGACATGCCACATTTGGCATGTAATTTTTTTTGGGGGGACCCTCCCGGGCACCACAGCGCCAGAAGTAAGTTCACCACTTGACAATCATCTGGGAAACGTCGCAAGTCCAAGATGCTGCTAGCAGGACTTTTTTTACCGTACTGCTAGCGCACCGCTCCAGTGTGAAAGAATGTGCACCTTTTGGCTATTTAAAGAGATGGGGCTCCTATTTTTAGCTCTTTGGTTATATATGTTGATTTCAGGTATTAGAGTGTTACTTTAGACATTTTACACCATGCACAAGGCTCTTTCTTTAATTTTAATTTTATTTTTTATAAACAATGTTTGGTTATAAGCTAGAGGTACAATAAATATCTATAGCTTGTTACCTAAATTTTTCACTCCATCTCGAAGAGAGTGTTCACCAGATCAAATTACTGGGTAAATCTCTCCAGCGGGGACACAGACAGCAAAACTGGACAAAGGGTTTAACCTTTCCCTGCTCTGACACAAAAAAAATAAAAACATTGCCTTTTTATATACATTTTAAATGATCAGCTTGTTCAGGGCAGGACATGAGTGAATCTACATAAAGCAAGGGTCTTTAAACCTTCTATACAAAGGGTCAGTTTACTGTCCTTCAGACTTTGAGGGGGCCGGACTGTGACCAGTGTGAGTATCAAATGTCATGGCATTGATGGGAGAAATGGTGCCCCATCGTTGGCGTTGATGGGAGGAATGGTGCCCCATCATTGGCGTTGATGGGAGGAATAGTGCCCCATCGTTGGCCTCAGTTGGAGGAATAGTGCCCCATCGTTGGCCTCAGTTGGAGGAATAGTGCCCCATCGTTGGCCTCAGTTGGAGGAATAGTGCCCCATCGTTGGCCTCAGTTGGAGGAATAGTGCCCCATCGTTGGCCTCAGTTGGAGGAATAGTGCCCCATCGTTGGCCTCAGTTGGAGGAATAGTGCCCCATCGTTGGCCTCAGTTGGAGGAATAGTGCCCCATCGTTGGCCTCAGTTGGAGGAATAGTGCCCCATCGTTGGCCTCAGTTGGAGGAATAGTGCCCCATCGTTGGCCTCAGTTGGAGGAATAGTGCCCCATCGTTGGCCTCAGTTGGAGGAATAGTGCCCCATCGTTGGCCTCAGTTGGAGGAATAGTGCCCCATCGTTGGCCTCAGTTGGAGGAATAGTGCCCCATTGTTGGCGTCAGTGGGAGGAATAGTGCCCCAAGAACCAGATAAAGGCAAGCAAAGGGCCGCAGTTTGGAGATCACTGCTGTAAAGCATTGCCATAAGAAATACATTCCAGTCTCTGACCCTGCATTGTCTTTTTTTTTTTTTTTATTTCAGGTTTTAACATCTTGATCTGGAGTCGAGAGATTCTATTAATGATGAAGCAAGAGGAGATGATGAAGGCCTTGCGGGCAAAGGCGATTCAAGTGGGGAGAAAAGATGATTCCAGCAGTAAATCCACAAATTCTGAAAAGGACAAATCTGAGAAGAAAAAAACTAGGACTGCTGTCAAAGAGTCAACGAGAGGGGAAAACAAAGACAAATGATCGGTCATGGAAGGCCTGGCCTATGGCATGACATTTAGCTGTGGCTGCAGTAACCAAACTCCTATAGTGCCTTATTGCACTGACCTCATCCAGCAGAGTGTATGGTTGCATCCGGACGGGCATGTTCTGGTTGTGTTTTCTGAAGTTTACAAATTCCGTTCGCCCTGTCCTGATCTGCCTGCCATATGTATGCAAAAAAAGAAAACCCAGGCAGTGACCTCTTGCAGCACGGTACCCTCAGTATGGGAGCAATACCATGTATAGATGAGTAGGAAGGAAGCTGGAGGCACAACGTTGGCTTTGAACAGCACATCATGTAAATGACTGCTTTTTTGTTTTTAGGTGTTCTAAAAAATATTTTTGTCTTCCTCTGGCAGCTGTTACAATGGATTCCACATTGGGGCTTCTAGGTCAAATCAAGATTCCTCATCTTCTGAACCCCAAGAGAAAATCTGGTGACCTTTTTCTCTTGCCACTAAGTGGTCATCACCAGGAATGGAATGTGTTACTGGCTGATTAGTTGGTTTTGTGGGTTCTCTAGTAACAATGCCAATTTCTTTTAGTTTGTAGGATTATTGGGACAGAGTTTGAAACTCTGAGCAGAAGGATGAAGGCTTTGAAATATATGTGCATTTGGGAAATCCTATTGAAAACTGAAATCTGTGCTAAACGTATAGGTTTGATTTACTAAGACTGGAAAGTGCAAAATCGGGAGCAGCTGTGCATAGTAGCCAATCGGCTTCTAACGTCAGCTTGTTCAATAAAGCTTTGACAAAAAAAAATAAAAAATACCTGGAAGCTGATTGGTTTCTATGCAGAGCTGCACCAGATTTTGCACTGTCCAGTTTAAGGAAAACACCCCAAATTGTCTAAATTCCTTTTTTTTTTTAATTTTTTTTTTTTTAGTTAACTTTTTGTAAAGTAGTAATCATTACTGGGCTTCTAATTGATTGTACAGAGTGCAGAGCTTGGGGTCCCCCCACTACAGGCTGTCTGCAGAAAGCTACAGGAGGGGGCGGAGACGAGACCAGTCACCCTACACAGCAGCAGTGACCGGTCTTTATTCCAGGAAATTACTCCACAAAGTGCAGACGTTTTTTTTATAATGGATTACTGCACAAGTCTGGAAGGAATACAAAATAAGAAATCAATACTCAAGTAAGAATATACACATCCCTTGTATTTAGACAATATTTGTTAAACCTAGAGTACAGCTTTTAAAGTGGAAATCAGAAAAAGAATACACGCTTGAGTTACATATATCATTGCTATTTTGTCTGCCAAAGGATTTATTCATCAGTTCATCAAGCCTTGTGATCCAAAGCCTGCCACACTGCACAGCCAAGAAAACCACTCTACTAATTATTAAATTGGATTAGGCCCCCACTGATTGGACATAGGTGACTGTGGTGTTAAGGGCCCACTTATAAAGCAGTGGACTGTCCTAACTATGGCCATACTGCTGCTTTATTAATGTCTCTCTAGGGCATTTATAAAGCATAGATGTGTGCTTTATAAGTGCAGTTTATGCTTGCGTTGGGACTAACTATATCTCTTACAGCCCAATGCTGGCTTTCTCAACATATTTTTATTTATTTTTTTACCATGGAGGAATCCTTAAAATAAATTATGGGCCATAAGGAACCCCTGCTAAAATTTGTATATTTTACAACTTGCTGATCATGCAAATGTACCATAAGCTTATATACATGAAAGGAATATATAATGTGTTGAAGCTGGTATAATAACCTGGAGTGGACCATATGTTCATGCTCCCCGTCCACTACACAACAGCTGTACTTTTAGTAATAAAAACAATTTAATGGTCAAACAAGAAATGCAGAAAGGGAAAATTGTAGTGTTCCTTTACATTGAGGGTCAGTGGAAAAATGGCCTCTTGCAAAATTGGTCAACAAAGTGCCCTTTGGTGGCCAGTATAAATGTGTCCCTTACATTGGTGGCCAGTATAAATGTGTCCCTTACATTGGTGGCCAGTATAAATGTGTCCCTTACATTGGTTGGCATCAGTATAAATGTGTAACCCTTACATTGGTGGCCAGTATAAATGTGTCCCTGTACATTTTATTGGTGGAAATACGACCCTCACTGGTCACTGATTTCTAAATCTAAAAAAGTGAATAGTAGAGGTGAAGTGCTAGCTTCATAGGAAAGTTCGATGCCAATGTCCATTGTTATTTAACATAGACATAAAATCATCAGTGAATCCCTGGAGCCTTTCCATAGGAGGAGGATGTCGTCGATGTATCTGGACCAAAACACAAGCTGTGGAGGGTCCAGAACATGGACGACATCCTCCTCCCATTTCCCCATGAAAATATTGGCAAGGCTGGGGGCAAACTTGGCGCCCATAGCAACTCCCTTGGTTTTAAAAAAGTAGTTACCATCGAACCAAAAGTAATTGTGTTTTGGTTGCGTAATGTAATAAGTCCATTATAAATCTCTTTTGGGTAAGAGAAATGGATTTATTACGACCAAGAAAAGTATCAACCGCTTTAAGACCTAAAATCGTGGTGGATACATGTATATAAGAAGTAACATCAGCCGTGACCATCAAAAGGTCATTACTAAAATGTAACTTTTTGCAGTTTTGATAGTGATGGTATCTCTAGTGTCCCTTCAGTATGAGGGTAGAGTCTTAACTAGTGGCTGTAGAAAAAATCGATATATTTCCGATCCCTCGAAGTAATGGAATCTATACCACCCACGATTGGTCTGCCCCGGGGGGTTGTTTAATATTTTATTGTACTTTATTGTAAATTAGTACATGATGGGTAATTTTCTTGGCGCAACAGTACGAGGTAACGATCTTTCTTTTTTTTATCCAAAATCCCCATTGTGCCCAGTGTCTACGAGGTCAATAAGGGTTTTTTTGTAATCAGATGTGGGTTTTTTGGCAAGAGGGGAGTAATGTGTCAGAGTCGCCTCAGAATTCTCGTCATTTCGGTATGATAAGCAAATTCTGTCAAGTACGACAATCCCTCCCCCTTATCCGCCGGGCGGATAACCAAGTCCTTGCGTTCCACATAAGGATTTTAAATCCTATTTTAAATGTCCAAATTATTATGTATTTTTTTACTTGGAGATTCTCTAGGTCATTTAAACACCAAGGTCTCTGAAGACCTTAATTGAAGGTGCAACAGAGCACGTGGGTTAAAGAGTGAAGGGTTTGCTAGACCCGAAAGTACAGTGTTCGAAGGGAAATGTGGAACGGGATTATTCCTAGGGTTAGAGAGTATATAGCGTTGTATAATTCAATTTTTCGTTTACGTATTTTTGTACATCAATAAAAGTCTGAAACTTATTGAGTTTTTTTTGGAGGCGGAGAACAAACATTAGGCCTTTGGCAAGGACTAATTGTTCGGCTTCTGACAGTGCTACGTTAACTAAATTGAATATTCCGCTATTGGTTTTAAACCTCGTTTTCTTTTCCCTGGAGCGCCGCCCCCTCTGCACCCCCGCTTTGTTCTTGTTTTCTGTTGTGACTTTCCAACTCTCTGGGGAAACAGGAAATCCCTGTGAATTAGCGGGTCTGGGTAAATTTTGATTATAATTATATGGTGACCTATTGAATTGGCCATACTCCCTATCATTATAAGATATTATGTGAGTTGTAGTCCTCCCTAGGTGCCTGGTCCTCTAGGGGAGAGAACTATTGCGAGTGTATACAGGGGTCCTCGAATTTGGTGGGGGGGGGGGTGGATTAGAGATCATTGTAATATGAATTATCCCGCCTTGGTGAATAGTCGTGGCTTGGATAATCATAGTGGGGTCCCAGGATCTTTTTTGCCCCTTCCTCTAACTTTGTTTCCTCGCCGTCTTTATTTCCATTATGTGGTGGGCCATGTCGGGGTGTTGTCATGTAGGTAGTATTTGGATTGGACTGTCTATTCCGTAGCCATTCCGTTCTCCCTTATTTTGCAAAGTCTGGTGGCCAGGTGGCCAGTATAAATATGAAAAAAAAAAACCCTGTGTCCCTTTACATTGGTGGCCAGTATAAATGTGTCCCTTTACATTGTTCAGGCGAAATTGCCAGTATAAATGTGTCCCTTACATCGGTGGCCAGTATAAAGGTACCCTACCAAACGTTGGAATAAACTGCTTTACATATAAAAATCGGACGCACTATTTCCCTTTACATTGGAGGTCAGTAGCATAGGTGCCCCCATTCATTGAAATTAAAATATGTGGTGTAGTGCTGCCAAGATAATGATATTAAAACCTGTATAGAGTGTAAATACTCAATGTGCAAACTAAGATATATCTAAAAATACACAATACAATTCGCGACGTTGCACGGCTGCGTTGCGGTCTGCGTTGGGGATGGGTGATTGGCTGCTGGGATTGGCGTGGATTGCGTCCTTACATCGTGACCGCGGGTCGCGCATGCGCGCTGTATTTGCGCGCCACGTGACTTTTCCTCTCCATACAGGATCGACTACTTTTGGCGCCCAGACCTATATTCGTTTTCGCCGCCCAAACAGATATCCCTCCTATACACATGTTTAATAAGGACTGGGCTTGTCTATGGCACTTATCCCAATGGCATCCATATTATCTCTATTGGCACTTGGATGGCCCAATACAACACCCTGGTATGTCTCACAATGGACCTTCCCATCTTTGGTTAGACTCTATGATTGTTGTTTTGTAACCAATCAGACCTTTTCGTGGGAGATGGAGGAGGGCACCAACCGGAAGTGTGACAACTAGTCCAGGTGCTAATCTGTTTTCACAGTGGTAATATAACGCAGAGGGGTGCATTAGCCTATGCCCCTGTAGAAGTCTTGTAAGACGAAACGCGTAGGGCGGAAATACGCTATACCCATCACCACTGCGTTTACTTTTTTATTTCTTGATTTGTCTTTGTTTTTACTTGATTGTTTTATCCTGACAAACAAGAATGTTTTAATAAATCTATTCCGTCACTGGATTGATTTACACTATGAGGAGGCCCTCTCTATCTCTTTTTTTCATGGTCTGACCCATTGAGGGGTCCCCGTGGGTAACAACCGTGTTCCGGTGCAGTCCTTTAAAGTGCAGTTCCTATATTGCGACCGTTGATTCGGTGAGTACAGACTGTGGTGTCTGCCCAGTCTTGCCTTTATTTTTTTTTCCAAACAAAGCTCCTGATCCCGGCCTTCCCGGCCTATATCTTGCCAGTGCCATCCATCGGACCCCTCACCAAATGGTCAGTGGGTCCATCTTTGACGGTAAGCGTACCCGATCCATTTCTGCATCTTACAGTTCTTTGACGCCGTCCAAAGTATATGAGGATGATACTTGAATGAACATTTTTAAGTATCATAAGAATACGAGTATTATCAATCATTTGGGACACTTGAATCCAGATAATTTAAATTAATTTCAACACTTGTCACACAGCACTACGTGGGGAGGTTATTTCCTCATATATGTCATTATTAAGTCCCAATACTTTTATTGAAATGATATATATTTTTTAGATCATGATTGCACTTGTCATTTAAATTGAAGTTATGGTTACAGGTGTAAAAAAAACAATTGCAATACACTGTATGACTTTCTAGTTTGAGAGTATCACGGTATCTCAGTGTTTCACCACATATTATTGTAGTACTTTCTTGCCTTTGTACTGTAATTAATTCACGTATATGATTCACATAGTTTTGTGATTTTTATATTTTTTTATTTTTTTTGTTGATTTATAAACAGTTCTGACGTGGATTGTTTATATACACTTTCTTGTCACCATTCTTTATATATGGTGATTAACCATTAAAATCTGGATGATAGCATTGTAACGGAGATTGGATTCTTCCTTATAGCTACCGATCAGATACAAGGTTCACAGCGCCACACTTTTCACTTTTTATTCTTTTTCACAATTGGTCACATTGTTGTGTTGGCAGCTTTTTTCCACAGGGAAGCGCAGCTGCATCCATATATATATTCTGTAATACCTGCATATTAGTCCACTCTGTGTTTTCCAAATTTGGGTTTTCCCTTTAAATTTATTCAGAAGTGGGACCAGATTTTCTGTGACAAATTGTTTAGGGTCTCTTGAGATGTTAATACCCAGATATTTAATTTGCTGAACGATTTGGAGTTGGATTGCCTCGTGTGGAAGGGGGAAGACTATAGGGTCAGTATAAATTGTCCAAAGTCTTTGATTTTACCCATAGTCTCGCGTAGTGACTCCAGTATGAATGTAAAGAAATGCTCCTGTCCCTTTATTTCTGGGGATGATCTGGTGGCCAGTATAAATGTGTCCCTTTACATTGGTGGCCAGTATAAATGTGTCCCTTACATCGGTGGCCAGTATAATGGTACCCTACCAACGTTGGAAAACATATAAAAAGTTTCCCTTTACATTGGAGGTCAGTAGCATAGGTGCCCCCATTCATTGAAATTAAAATATGTGGTGTAGTGCTGCCAAGATAATGATATTAAAACCTGTATAGAGTGTAAATACTCAATGTGCAAACTAAGATAAATCTAAAAATACACAATACAATTTATTATAAGTGCACAATAAATGTCCATCAATATAAATTTTTCAGTCTATGAAGAAAATTCTTCATAGACTGGAAATTTATGTTGATATTTATTGTGTATTTTTAGATTTATCTTAGTTTGCACATTGCTTATTTATACTCTATACAGGTTTTAATATCATTATCTTGGCAGCGCTACACCACATATCATTTTGCTTATTAATTACTTTACTGTACTATTTGTGGGAACCCAAATTGGTGTATTGGTATCAGCTGTTTTCTTAACTTTTTTATTTATTTTTTATTTAAAAAAATATATATATATATATTTATTTTACTTTTAATACTTATTTGTATGGTTTTCTTAAAAGAAAAGAGGTCACCTTTGGGAACATGTTGCATGTTTCCAATGCTGCAACCACTGTGCGATTTTTGGAGAAGTTCCCCATACTACCTGTCACTCTTTTTAAATCGGCGTGGCCGTGCGGGGCTCCGCCCACACGGCCGCGTTATTCATTCACACAGCTGTGTGTGTGTAAATGAACTACAAGCGCCGACATCCTTTCTGGCTGTCAGCTTGTAGTTCTCAGTGAACTATTACAGCGCTGTGGTAGTTCATTGATTCTTCCTTGTATCTTCATTGATTCTTCCTTGTATCTGCTTGCCCGTACGGGATGTACAGGCACACAGATACTGACAGAACTGAAGGAGACCTGCATGGCATCAGCGATCTGCTTTACAGGCTCCAAAAAAAATAATAATAAATGCACATTTTTTTTACCTGCAAAAAAAAATGTGCATTTATTTTATTTTTTTCTAAAAAGTGAACTTCTCTTTTTTTTAATGGGTTTGTAGAGTGAACACAGCTTTTTTTTTTTTATTTATTTATTTTTCTTGTTTACATTCTATATTATAATCTTTTGAGGTAGCGCAGGAGGTATTCCTATTTTTTTTTTTTTTTTTTATTTATGTCCCCCATACATTGCTGATCAGTAAGAGAGATGAGCACTTACAATGGAAGACATGCTTTGTTATACTGCTCAATGAACCACTAGCAATATCTGGAGTAACCCTGATTAAACAAGGCTGCTCTAATGAATAAAAGAAAAAGAAGGCCTGGGGCAGAAGACAATCTGTCATGTCTTTGAGGAGGTCCTGTACCTGTGCTCTCCTCTTGTCGACAAGTGCAGAACTATGAGAGAAGCCACTGCAGCAAATCAAAGGCTTCATACTAGGTCCTGGCATTCTTTAAAGTGAAATGTAAAATACAGGATCAAAGTGGAGTTTTTTTATATGATGTTCTGCTTATGGAGAGGGATAAGCACTACTGTCCAGTAAACAGGTTAAAGCTGAGAGGTGGCTTTGGACTTGAACTTATAAAAAGTGTTGCCATCTGCCTGGCTTTGGCAAGAGTTAAAAGTGTGTAAATCACAAGGCTGTACAGAATACAAATCCTTGGCAAGTAAAACCGTAAACTTATAGGAGTCTCAATTGTGTTTCTA
Source organism: Lithobates sylvaticus (assembly GCA_028564925.1). NCBI lineage: Eukaryota > Metazoa > Chordata > Amphibia > Anura > Ranidae > Lithobates > Lithobates sylvaticus. Next base: position 103,484,475 of record CM053034.1, on the reverse strand, counting down.
GCTGTGTGGCTAGCGTTCCAATGGTTGTTAATTTTTAGTGTTTTAACCTGTACCTTCTGCTGTTTAACCATCTCAATACAGTGCATTTTCACCCCCTTCCTGCCCAAGCCATTTTTCAGCTTTCAGCGCTGTCACACTTTGAATGACAATTGCGCGGCCATACAACACTGTACCCAAATTGTTATAATTTTGTCCTCACAAACAGAGCTTTCTTTTAGTGGTATTTGATCACCTCTGCGGTTTTTATTTTTTGCGCTATAAACAAAAGAGCAGTGACAAGTTTGAAAAAAACTATTTTTTTACTTTTTGCTATAATAAATATCCAATTTCTTTTTTTTTTTTTTTTTTAACACATTTTTTCCTCAGTTTAGGCCGATTTTTCTACATATTTTTGGTAAAAAAAAATTGCAATAAGCATATATTGATTGGTTTGTGCAAAAGTTATAGTGCCTATAAAATGGGGGATAGAATTATTGCATTTTTATTATTATCTTTTTTTTTACTAGTAATGCGATAAATCGCAGTAACTGTGTTTTTATCGTGACTGCAATATTGCGGCGGACATATCGGACACTTTTGACACCTTTTTGGGACCATTCACATTTATACAGCGATCCGTGCTATGAAAAAGCATTAATTACTGTATAAATGTGACTGGCAGGGAAGGGGTGAACACTAGGGGGTGCTGAAGGGGTTAATATGTTCCCTGGGAGTGATTCTTACTGTAGGGGGGATTGACAAGGGGAGGAGACCGATCAGTGTTTCTTTGTACTGAGAACACACCATCGGTCTCCTCTCCTCTGACAGGGCCATGGATCTGTGTGTTTACATACACAGAATCACGGTCCTGCTGTGTTACCGGGCAATCGCGGGTGCCTGGCGGACATCGCGGCCGCCGGGCACGCGCACCGAGTACCCAGTAACACGGCAGGCGCGCAGGCCCTCCCGCGATGAGAGCTGCACGGCCTGGCCGGCCTCCTGGGCCTGGAGACTGATCGGTTCGGGAACAAATCCGATCGCCATGAGCACGGTGGGGGTGCGCGCATGCCCCCTACCCGCAAGCGCTGTACAGCTACGGCGATTCACGCAGGAGTGCCAACCTGTCACCGTATAACAACGGCGGCTGGTCGGCAAATAGTTAAGTATGTGTTCTTAACCAAAAAAAGTAGCTTTGGGCTTTTTCTACTGAAAAAAAGATACTGTTTAGTGTAAAAAAAAATAAATCCAGCCTACTCCTCCCCTTATAGCCGGCCAATCACGCTCCTTCTTTGTAAGATGTTAATGAAGTGAAACTAAACTCTGGTTTAAAAAATATTTATACAATTCAGGTATGTGTTCTTAAGCCAAAAAGTACTTTTTATTGATCTCAGACTCCTCCTTTTATTTATAAAATTTTTTCTGATCTAACGTCCTGAAATGGGTTTTTGGCTGCGGGTTTTGGGCTGCGGGTTTTGGGTTGTGCGCTGCGGGTTTTGAGCTGTGGGTTTTGGACTGTTGCCTGTTGGCTGCGGGCTGTGGGTTTTAGGCTGCGGGCTATGAGTTGTGGGTTTAGGGCTGTAAGCTGTGGGTTTTTGGCTGCAGGTTATAAACAAGACCAAAAAACATAATACTATCTTATCATATCACTATCTTATCTATGTTTACAATATATATATATATATATATATATATATAATTTTTTTTTTCAAACAAACAGAAGTGAGGGGAAAGGGAGAGACCTAGAAGCTACATCAGGATGAAGTGACCCCTTTTCGGTGGTAATTGTCTGGAGCGATCACCTGAGAGCTGGAAGCTACGTCAGGATGAAGCGACCCTTTTTCGGTGTCGATTGTCTGGAGCGCTCACCTGAGAGCTGGAAGCTACGTCAAAATGAGGCGACCCCTTTTCGGTGTTGATTGTCTGGAGCGCTCACCTGAGAGCTGGAAGCTATGTCAGGATGAGGCGACCCCCTTTTCGGTGTTGATTGTCTGGAGCGCTCACCTGAGAGCTAGAAGCTACGTCAGGATGAAGCGACCCCTTTTCGGTGTTGTCTGGGGCGCTCACCTGAGAGCTAGAAGCTGCATCAAGATGAAGTGACTCCTTTTTGGTAGTTATTGTCTGGGGCGCTCACCTGAGAGCTGGAAGCTACGTCAGGATGAAGCGACCCCCTTTTTGGTGGTTATTGGGGGCGCTCTCACGTGAAAGCTAGAAGCTACATCAGGATGAAGCAACTCCTTTTCAGATATTTGGTGTAAAAATAAATCCAGCCTCCTCCACCCCTACAGGCGGCCAATGCCTCTCCTTCTAATATGGAACAGTTTCTCCATTGGGGCTTTAGACAGCAATGTAGCAAGATCAAAAAGTATGGCATGGATAATAGGTTCTTTAGTCAAAAATTAGCAGATGTCACAATGTAATTAAAATACAACATATAAACACTGGCCAGATGATACAATACATTTTCCAGTGTAGCATGCAAGCAAGGTTATACAAAATGATATACATCAATACATAGCAAAAAGCTATGTGCTTACCACCTATCTATTACCTCATACTCCTCATCATCTTCATCATCCTGAAAGTCAATCATTATCTCTTCAATGTTAAAGTACCACACATTACCATTTGCATCAACCTGAATGTCAAACCTGTCGTTGAGCCACTCGTCGATGTCAAAGTGGATTCCTGTTGGGGGATGGGAGCCTGGCACAGTGAACAGGTTGTGCTTTGCTCGATCCACCGTTGTATGCAGCCCGTGTGGAACTCGTGAGCGCAGGTCAGAATGGTCGTCTCTTCTCCATCTTCATACCCTGCAAAACAAATGGTACAGCTCACCTGCTCCTCGCCACGCGGCTCCATGGCCGGCGGCGGTGCTGGGAGATGTTCAGCTGCCCTGTCGCGGTCTCTTGGCAAACGGCTCCTGTTCCTGGGTGGGTCCGCCTCCTGTCTCTGCCAATGTCTGGATCGCGTCCGGTGGGCGATTGGTGACTCGTCGCCGTCCTGACGTGAGCGCCTTCGCTGGGGTCTGCGACGTGAAGGCCGAGGCATGCTGTTGCAAAAAGGCAAAACAATGATAATACTAAAAGGGTTAGTAATAGCGATAAATATCAATAAAAAATTATAAAAATTGCGGTTATTTGCCGCCAGATGCTGAAAATCGCAGTGAAATACAGGAGATATCTCTCTGAATGTCACTCCATCAACTCACTAAGGAGAAGTGACCTGATACTGCCTCAACCTGGAGTAAACAAGAACCTGTGACCAATCACAACCTGATGTGCCTCACACCAACTATTTCATATAACACAAATCCATATCAATTTTATATCATTTTATTGATTTTACTTATAATTCAACAGTATTGGGTGATTTTAATGGTTATTCTTGAATTTGGCCACAAGATGGCAATCTCTGTCTTCTCCGGCTGTAATACCGATCCACGCCATAGGTGTCTCCTATCCCTAACCGCTGAATGCAGTGATTCATTGGTTTTATCAACACCCGTCGGCCATCTTTAGTACTGGAAATCTCTATGAAGCCCGGAGGAGAGACTGTTACTGCGGGGAGAGCTGAGAGGAATGGTCCCGGGGGCAGAAATGGTGGCCGGGGGGGAGCAGAGCTGTGCAAGTGAGGAGGAGAGCCGGGGGGAGGAGGGGAGACCGCGGTAATGGTGAGGAGGAAAGTCCGGGGGGCACAGTTGGAGACCCCCAATCACCGCCCTCTGTGTTCACTAATCACCCCCCCCCGTGTTCACTAATCACCTCCCTCTGTGTTCACTAATCACCCCCCTCCGTGTTCACCAATCACCCCCCTCCGTGTTCACTAATCACCCCCCCCCCCTCCGTGTTCAATAATCACCCTCCACCCCCCTCCGTGTTCACTAATCACCCTCCACCCCCCCCTTCATGTTTACTAATCACCCCCCTCATTGTTCACTCATCTACCCCCAATCACCCCCCCTCCGTGTTCACTCATCTGCCCCCTATCACCCCCCCTCCGTGTTTACTCATCTACCCCCCATCACCCCCCCTCAGTGTTCACTCATCTACCCTCCATAACTCCCCCCTCCGTGTTCACTCCTCTGCCTCCATGTTCATTCATGTATCACCCCCCAATTACCTCCCTCAGTACTCATCTGCCCCGTAACACCCCCTCCCCATCTAACCCCCCCCCCGTGTTCACTCATCTACCCCCCATGTTCATTCATCACCAACGTTCCCCAATCACCACCCCTGTATTCACTCATATGCCCCCCATCACCCCCCTCAGTGCTCACTATCCCCCCCCCCTCCCGTGTTCAGCACCACCTGAATCGGATCGGCACCAATTCCCAATAAGTACTTACTCTATTACGTTTGGTGACATTTGAATTGTCGGTGTGAAGTTTTGTGCATTCAGCTGGACATTTCTATCCCCTCCATGTGATCCTCCTGGGAGAAGTCAGTTTTTTTTATTAGCAGAACAAGCTGTCATGCAGATGTAGCAGTTAGAGGGTTGAGCCAAACCATTTGCCACTGATAGGTGATTGCAGTGATCAGCTCTTTTATTCATGTAAAACCTTTTATCCCCAAATATCTGTTTTTCTAACTGCTTGTAAGTCTAAAGTGTGACCTGGAGATTGGCTTCAATTTGATAGTGTATGTAAATCTGCTAGTACATCTAATACCCCCCTCCTCCCAGACCAACAATGCTTCAGTCCTAAGATGTGCCCCCTGTGCTCCTTCATCCAGAGTGGGGGCACTCTAGTACAGGGGGTGTGTTACCAAGGGGAAAAGCCTTCGGCCCCTTTCACATGGGCCGACTGTTCAGGTCCTCCTGTCAGTGTTTTAGGCGGACCTGAGAGGAGGCTCCATACAGGTCCATGGAGGGACGGATGTCAGCGGTGACATGTCCGCTCACATCCCACCCGCTAAAGTCAGGCGCATGGAAACCCCATTTTCCATCCGTCTGGCGGATCGGATGAAGACTCTACGGTCCATCTTCATCCCATCCCCCATAGGGGAGAGCGGAGCTCTGACAGGTCCATCCTGCACAGTGTGTGGAGATGGAGCCGTCATCTGTCTGCTGAGCGGGGATCAACGGAGCGATCCCTACTGAGCAAAGCCCAGTCCGTACACGTCCGTGTGAAAGAGCCCTTAAAAAAGAAAACTAATACAGCCACCACATCTAATGATTGTTAAAGGGTCACTAAAGGAAAAAAAAAATTTTTTTTTAAATAACAAACATGCTATACTTACCTTCACTGTGCAGCTCGTTTTGCAGAGTGGCCCCGAACCTGGTCTTCTGGGGTCCCTCGGCGACTGTCTTGTCTCCCCCCCCGCAAGAACTCCACAACTTCATGCAAGCTCCCTTGCATGGTGTGGAGTGCTTGCGGGCGCGCTCCCGTGATACAGTTGGTGGCTATAGCCGCTCACTGTATCACTCGGCCCGCCGCATCATTGGATGTGATTGACAGCAGCGTGAGCCAATGGCTGAGCTGCTTTCAATCCATCCACTCTAGCCAATCAACGGCCAGGGTGAGCGGTGAAAAGGACTTCGGGGGTGAGCTCTTCACTCCGCAAAAACGCCTTCCGCATGCGTTTTGCATGTATGTGTTTAATGCGTTTTTGGCGTGTTGCGGTGTGTTTGACGCGTTTCCAGATGCTTTTTTTCACTATACTGGGGTCCGGTGCATTTTTGATGCATTCCAGTGCGCTTTTTTATGCGTTTTATTGCCTTCCAGTGTAGCAAAAATGCAGCATTTTTTTTTCCTGAACTGGAAAGCCCCAGTGCTCTGCACTGGTGTGACCTATGTCATTGGAAACCATATAACCTACTTTCCAATGTGTTTGGGGGAAAAACGCACTGGACTGTATGTGGTGTGAATTAAATTTTTTTTTTTGTTTTATATTTCAGACATTAACCACTTCAGCTCCAGAAGATTTACCCCCCTTCATGACCAGGCATTTTTTTGCGATACGGCACTGCGTTATTTTAACCACTTCAGCCCCGGAAGGATTTACCCCATTCCTGAACAGAGCGTTTTTACGATTCGGCACTGCGACGCTTTAACTGACAATTGTGTGGTCCTGCAACGTGGCTCCCAAACAAAATGAACGTGCTTTTTTTCCCACAAATAGAGCTTTCTTTTGGTGGTATTTGAACATCTCTGCAGTTTTTATTTTTTGTACTATAAATTAAAAAAAAAGAGCGACAATTTTGAAAAAAAAAAATTTTTTTTTGCTATAATAAATATCCCCCAAAAATATCTAACATTTTTTTTTTTCCTCAGTTTAGGCCGATATGTATTCTATGTATTTTTGGTAAAAAAATCGCAATAATCGTCTATTGATTGGTTTGCGCAAAAGTTACAGCGTCTACAAAATAGGGGATAGTTTTATGGCATTTTTATTAATAATTTTTTTTACTAGTAATGGCGGCGATCAGCGACTTTTATCGTGACTGCGACATTATGGCAGACACATCGGCCATTTTTGGGACCATTGGCATTAATACAGCAATCGATGCTATAAAATTGCATTGATTACTGTAAAAATGTCACTGGCAGTGAAGGGGTTACCACTAGGGGGAGGGGTTAAGTGTTTTCTAGGGGAGTGTTTTTAACTGTCTGGGGGCGTGGCTGTGTGTGACACCACACTGATCACTGCTCCCGATTGACAGGGAGCAGACGATCAGTGTGCTGTCATTAGGCAGAACGGGGAGATGCTGTTTACATCGTCATCTCCCTGTTCTTGAGCTCCATGACACGATCGCGGTGATCGAGTCCGCGGGCACGGTCACGGAGCTCTCGGCAGGTGCGCGCGCATGGTGGGAAATTCAAAGTACTTTGCCCAGCCGTGCCATTCTGCCGACGTATATGTGCCGACATCGGTCGGCAAGTGGTTAACTAACAATTGCGCGGTCGTGCGACTCTGTACCCAAATAAAATGTATGGCCTTTTTCCCCCCCACAAATACAGCTTTCTTTAGGTGGTATTAGATCACCTCTGCGTTTTTTTTTTTTTTTTTTTTTGTTTGCGCTAGAAACAAAAAAAGACATTTTGGAAAAAAATTATATTTTTTGCTTTGTGTTATAAGAGATGCAGTGACCCCTGCATATCGGGACTTTTTGAAGTTCAGTGTTCCAATGGGATGTAAGTTTGCGGACTTTACGATCTTTTCGTTCTATATATACCTCTCTACATATATTTTTCATATTATCAATTATTTTTTGAGAATTTTTATTACTTACAGATATTCATTATCCGCTCCTGATGAGTAGGTTAACTGACGAAACACGTCGAGCTTATGAGGATACACCCCCTCATACTCCCATCAATACTTTTGTGAATTCTACTGTACATTACTAGTCGTATTTATGAATTATGTAAAATTGTTCCCTTGTTATGGTAATTATGGTTTTACACCCTATTTATATGTATACTATGTATTTTTCAGGATGTCTGTACATGCATTGAGCAACTATTTGACACATATAACATTGTGCAATTTGACACTGATGTACATTAAAATTTAAAATTTTTACTCCCAAATCTGTGTTTGAATCTGCCTCATTTAAAGTCCCACACTCTTTAATCATTTTTGCATTTAATATAGGGATGGAGGCGCACTACCCCCCTTTCCTTGTGCGTTTCATTTAAAGTCCCAGTATATGGAGATATACATCCCCCCCCCCCCTTTGTCGTGTGTTATAAAGGCCGGTTCACACTGGTGTGCTGTGCGAGATCGCATGTGATTCACACTGCACTGCAAATCACATGCGTGCGATGCGATTTCAGCCATACAGATAGTATGGCTGAAATCGCATCGCTTTTGGACCAAACTCACACAGGACCCTTTTTTTGGTCCGCACCAGAATCGAATCGCAGGGGTGATAACACCAATGTGATCCGATTGAACTGACAGTTCGCAGTGCGATATGTGGACTGAAATGGGGGTGTCATTAACATTGTATTGACACTCCCAGCGGTTCCCATATGGCAATGTGAAGCGCCGTGCGAGCCGGGTTCGATGTGAGAACTCAGGGTTTCCGCATCGCACTAGTGTGAACTCTGCCTTAAACACATCCAATAATAATTTTTAAAAAATCACATTTCGTTATCAGTTTAGGCCAATTTGTATTCTGCTACATATTTTTGGTACAAAATCCCGATAAGCGAATATTGATTGGTTTGCACAAAAGTTATTGCGTTTACAGACTATGAGATATATTTATGGAATTCATTTAAATTAATTTTTTTTACTAGTAATGGCGGTGATCAGTGACTTATAGCAGGACTGCGAGATTGCAGCTTGAAAATTGGACACCTTACAAACTGTCAGCAGTGAAAGCTCAACGCTGGAGGGCTTCGTTTTAAGATATGTCTCTATTAATGTGCTAGTATGCGATACATACTAGCACATTATGACATTGCCTTAAAGGGGAAGTTTCTTTTGTTTTTTGTTTTTACTGCAGTTTACTACCGCTTTAAGGGAATCCCTTGGGGAACCCCAGGTGACCAGAACTGGTGTCCCCATTGGAAGATTTTTTTTCTCGATTTACTTTTCTGGGGACAACACAAAATGTGGGATTTTCTTTACTTTCGATGATAATGGTAAATAGGACTAATAGAGAGGAGGAGTCTCCTTAAAGCAGGGTTTTACCCACATTTTACACTCACCACCACCCAGCACTAATGTGTACCCTTAAAACAAATTGACATTTTTTTTTGTGTGATCACTTACTTTTTTTTCAGCATTTCTTTTTTCACTTCCTCCTTTGTGGCCGCTGCTAAATTTCTGGGTCCTGGATGGGGAGAAGAGGTTTACATAGCAAAGGGGGGCGACTTCCTCTGACGCCGCCGTTGCTATGGAAATCCGACTTATAAGCATTTGGGCCCGCTCACGCCGCACTACGCATGCGTGAGATCGGTAGGTGCATGCTGGGTAGCCAGCACGCACGGAATACAGGAAGGACAGTACAGCTTCAGATGCCCACACAGGAGATGGCCGCAGTCTGTTGAGACAAGAAAACAACACTGCACAAATACTAAACGGCCCTTCCTTTACAGCATACCTTTATTAGACTACACTAACCATGAGTATTAGAGGGGTATTTTTATCTAAAAGGTTAAATTTCCGCTGGAACACCACTTCAACGGGGAGACAAACGGCAATAAAAACTGACAGGGGTTCTAATCCACCTCCACTCTATCCAAAACTTTTACCTTTAGGCCTGGTTCACACCTATGCAGTTTGCTTTTGATCTGGTTCTGCAGCACGCGTTGCGTTTTTTGTACACGTGCTTTTGATGCATTTTTTGTGTCTTTTGATGAGTTTTAGGTCTTTTTAAATACATTTTTTAAGGAAAAATCTATGTGCATACCCAGCTTTACGGACACTCGCGAGTATGGACATACCTGCGAGTCTACGTAAAGTGCCTCACAAGTACAAACATTCCCACGCCATGCAGCCGCAGTAGAAGGAACTGAAGCTCTGAGCACGTAGCCTGCCCTGTTCCAGTGTGCTCTTCCTGTATCCTGGCCGCCTCCCTACCTCCGGTGACATCACATCCGCTCCGTGGTTCTTCTGGCTTCCCTGTCAGCCACAGAAAGCCATCCAGCCTCTTCACAGCACTGTCCCCTGTACACAGCGTGATGTCCGTGCGATGGATTGGAGTGGCCCCCCCTTGCATCAGCTGAGCCTATTTACATGTGAGTGTTCCCCTGACATGCCCTCCTCCACTGCTGCCCCTGACACGCCCCCCTCCACTGCTGCCCTTGGTATGCCCCCCCCTTCTGCCCCTCACACGACTCCCCCCACTGCTCCCCCTGACATCCTATGCATTGAGGTGACAAAAAAACCTTGCTGTGCCTGGCCCCCTCGAGCCCCCGTTTTTACTTACCTGATCCCTGAATTTCCATGGGCGCGATCCCACGTCGCTTTTTCCACTCTTTTTGGCTCTTCACTGCGCAATTGTCAGTTAAAGTGACGTAGTGCTGAATCGCAAAAAGTGCTCTGGTCTTTGGCCAAATAGTCCGGGGCTTAAGTGGTTAAAGTGATTGTAAAGTCCTAGTTTTTTTTTTTTTCTTTTTTCCCTGTAAAAATAATAAACCATTTTATACTTACCTGCTCTGTTGTAGTAGATTTGCCCAGATCCTCCTCTTCTTGGGTCCCTCTACTCTGATCCTGGCCCCTCCCGCTGTTCGGTGCCCCCACAGCAAGCAGCTTGCTATAGGGGCACCTGAGCTGTCACATCTCTCTGTGTCCATTCGGAGCCTTGGCCCCGCCCCCTCTTTCCCCTGAATGGCTAGCTCACTTTAACAGCAGCAGGAGCCAATGGCGCTGCTGCTGTGTCTCAGCCAATCGGGAAGGAGCATCTCAGACAGCTGAAACATTCGTGGACATCGCTGGACAGAGAGGGACCTCTGAGTGTTATGACCCGTACACACGATCCGAAAATCGGATGAAAAATACAGATTTCGAATTGATTGTATGATAATCAGATCGTTGGTACAGAGCTTTCCATCATGACTGTTCATCCGTTATTATCCGATCAGACAAATGAAAAATGTTCTCGTATGATGCCTGATTGTACAGTTTTCGTTTAATCAGTACAGTTGTCATCCAAAAATACAATACAAATACATTACAACACGTGACATCATCTCCGATATATATATATATATATTTATTAATTTTTATTCTGTCATACGAGAATTTTCATAACTTTAGCAACCTTTCCATTTTCTATATGAAACTAGGGTGTAAAAAAAAACAGACGATCTGTTGTCCAATTTTCGGATCGTGTGTATGGGCCATTAGGGGGTCAGCAGCTACAAAAAGTGTACCTGCTGACTTTTAATAAACACCCAGTTAACAGTCCCACGGTCCAGCGAGTGATGCGGGCAACCGAAGCTTCTCTCCCCCGCCTGTCCGCGGCACCGGCATTACTACTGTGGGCGCTCGGCTCTGACAGCTTGCGGCTTCACAGCCAGGTGCGCACTGCACATCCTGAATGGCCGTGCAATCTTCTGGGACCTGTGATGTGTCCCAGAAGATTGCAGGGAGGGAGGAGCTGCCTAGGGAGGGAGGAGTCGCCTAGGCAGCCTGAGCGGAAGTGGGGGCTGGGTACATGCCAAAACTAGGTACCAGCTACCCCACCCCTACAAAAAAATGACATGCCAAATTTGGCATGTAAGGGGCTAAGAAGTGCTTAAAGCGGATTTTTGCAGGTATTCCCTTCCACTTCTGGGCATAGATCGCCGCAGTATCCGCGGTGACCTACACCACATCCAGCGCCTCCTCCCACCCCCCGCTGTCTTGTGGGAGACACACAGGTCCCAGAAGACAGCAGGGACCAGTGAAATCGCACATGCGCAGTAGGGAACCAGGAAGTGAACCTGTGAGGCTTCACTTCCTGATTCCCTTACCGAAGATGGCGGCACCTTCACCCGAGAGCTGAGGGACAGATCGGCTTCGGGTGCCGACATCGCGGGCGCCCCGGACAGGTAATTGTCCATATATTAAAAGTCAGCAGCTGCAGTATTTGTAGCTGTTCACTTTTACATTTATTTATTTTTTTGGCGGAACTCTTGGGTGGAACTCTGCGTTAAGATAAAAAACCTTCTGCCTTTACACCCACTTTAAGTTTTTTTGTTTCTTTTAAGGTTATTGTAAGCTTGCTATCTAGCCCTGCAATATCACATTATTAGCCACGAACGTTGTAGAAATCCTCTCTACTTTTGGAGATAGTAATTTTCTATGTAATGCCCTCATGACATATTGAAATCTTATTACTTGTATTGAATTTTGTTATTCAATTGCAGCAAATCCTGAAGAGTTCCAGGATGCAGACGTGTTCAGCTACAAGAGAATGCTGCCACGTGGCGAGAGAAGGTTCAAAAAGACGGAGATCTGATAACTAATCGGGAAGAGATCACATCATTCCTCCACCCAGAAGAATTTGAGCGTATGAAGGATAATGTTATACTGGTAGGTATATGAACAGACCTGATCACATTTGGGTTTCTTTGCCTGCTCTGTTTTAAAACTAAGTTCACCTTTTGCACCATGTTACATGTTAAACCATATTTAGGGTGTTGCATGGTGCAAATGTCCACCTCTCCCCCGCAGCCGCTGTCACTTCTAAATTGTGTGAGGCTTTCCAGGGCTTCACACAATTTAGAAGTGACAGCGGCTGTCAGCAGCCATTTACCGTGATCCGTGATGCAACCCGGCGGTCACGAATACTCCCGTGTGCGCGATTCTATGAGAATGTCATAGTACGCCGTCCCAGAATTATCGAGCCGCACTGTAGCCGTCATTCGGCTGTAGTGCGGTTGGCAAGTGGTTAAATATCTGGGGCAGGCACTACAATATTGAATGGAGGTGGCTGTAAGTGAAACAGTCTCATGGTTACCTTTTTCAAAGTATGCTGTTCATTAATCAGATTTTGTGTATTCTTTATTACATCAGGAGATTCATTTTTGATTGTTTTCAATAAAAACAAATGGACGCACCAGATGTATTTTTGCTCCCCCCCCCCCCTTTTTAACTTTTTTAAAGTTTATTTTTTAAAGGACTAACGTTTATAGTGCAACTCTTGGTTCAACACCCCCCCTCCCCGTTACCCCAGTAGTATTTTCAACTCTTATTAATCTTTATTTTCTTGCTCTCTTAAAGTGGTGTTGCCACCAAAAAAAAAAGTTGCTTAAAAATCTTAAAAAAATTAAAATAAATAATAATTGGAAAAAAAAAATGTACTCACCTCTAAATGCCTGTTGCTAAGGGGTCCCTCGTAGTCTGCCACCTTCAGTGCCCGGGCACTGACATCACTTCCCCTCGGCGCCGCACAGTCATCTGGGACTTGTCACGTGTCCCAGATGACTGAGCGTCGTATCACGTCGCACGGCGCCGCTCGTGCATGCGCAGTGGGTGCCCGGCTGTGAAGCCACAGCCGGGTGCCCACAGTAAGAATGCCGGCGCCAGGAGCGGAGCGGGAAAGGAGGGGGGCTTCGTTCCCCCGCATCGCTGGACCCTGGGACAGGTAAGTATCCGATTATTAAAAGTCAGCTCTGCAGTATTTGTAGCTGCTGACTTTTAATATTTTTTTTTCAGGTGGACTCCCTCTTTAATTTTATATTCCCCCCACTGCTTGTGTGTAAAAAAATAAATAAAAATAATTTCTCCATTTATTTACAGTATATCTCTCAATTTGCTGATATTGAATACATTATAATATGTTTGTTTAACCACTTGCCTACAGTGCACTTTCACCCCCTTCCTGACCAGACCAATTTTCAGCTTTCAGCGCTCTCACACTTTGAATGACAATTACTCAGTCATGCAACACTGTACCCAAATTAAATTTGCGTCCTTTTTTTAACACAAATAGAGCTTTCTTTTGGTGGTATTTAATCACTAGTGTTTTTTTTATTTTTTGTGCTATAAATTAAAAAAGACTGAAAATTTGGTGAAAAATGCCTTTTTCTTTGTTTCTGTCATAAAATTTTACAAATTAGTAATATTTCTTCATAAATTTTGGCCAAAATGTATATGGCTACATATCTTTGGTAAAAATAACCCTAATTAGTGTATATTATTTAGTTTTTGTGAAAGTTATAGAGTCTACAAGCTATGGTGCAAATCATTGAAAATTGATCACACCTGATCACACCTGATGTACTGTTTCTTGAGACACTAACAAGCCAGGTGTGTTGCTATGGGCATTTGTATAGTGACTTTATTGCAATAATATAGAGTTTAGATGTAGTAACAGCATGTCCACAGAAGGCCTCTACCCCCCTCCATTGATATGTAAATAAACCAGATAGCCAGGTATTGAAGATGAGTTGGTGTTTGCAGGAAGTGGGGGGAGGAGCATGGAGAGGGTTTGAAAGAGACATGTGTTTTGGGACAGAGAGCAGTTGGTGTTTGGAGGACAAAGAGAAAACACATGGCTTCCAGGAACTGGAGAACGTTGGAGACGCTTTTGTGAGTTGGACTGAGCAAAGGACCATGGAGGACATCTTGACCCCTAAGTTGAGTAATTGTTTAGTTTACTTAATGTGTACATATTATACATGCTTATATGTGAAGCTATAAGTTGTATTGTATTGTTCATCCTACAGTTTGTATGTGCAGATTTTTCCCTGTTTAGTAAAGCATTAATACACTTCAGAAGTCTAGTCTTCCTTAATTTTACCACAAGAACTTAATAGATAAACGCAGGCATAACATTTGGGGGCTCGCCGTGACTGTGCTATAGTTCAATTGAAGCAGAGCTGTTTTTTCTGTAGTGTGTAGCTTGTGCTAGGTAAAATGCTGCGTAAGCTGTTTAGGAAAAGCAAGGCTGTAGAGGGTTCTGGTGACCAGAAGGAAGTGTGCAGCTTACCTATCTGGGCCAGAGACAATGAGTGGGAGCCTCTTGCTAAAGAATTTGTGAAGTATGCTTCTCCCTTGAAGCTGACTTGGGGTGATAAAGTCTCAGATCATTTTGTAGATTTTAGCCTTAAGGGGTTGGATTTAAGTAAAAAAGAGAAGAAGACAGTGTCCACAGTAGGATGGCATTTTCTTCATGCATTTTACATCGAATCACATAGAAGGGAGAAGGCAGAGGCAGAAGTTAAGGTATTAAAAGACCAGCTAGCAGTTGCTTCAGAGTGTGTACGTTCAACTGCTAGTCGGGCTGATGATTTGCAAGAGCGGTGTGCAGCCCTCATGACCAAATCAATTAATGCCTTAAGGAAGAGGAAGGGCCGTAAACCTGTTAGTAAAGCCAGGGTACGTGCCATTGTCACATCCCAAAATTGGGACTGTGAGGATGTGCTCTCCTCAAATGATAGTGAGGATGAGGAGATAGAGTTTGATGTTTCGCATGATGATCTGCTAGTGCGAAAGAAAAAGTATGCCAGACCTCTCATTACTAAGCATAGGAAACGGCAACATGATAGAGAGGATATGGCAGATGGGGAGGTGCATTATCGCAATCCCAGAGATGTTGAATTTGAAGAAGTACGGGAGTTTACACAAACTGAACTCCATGAGCTGGCAAAACAATACAAACAAAGGTCTGGGGAGCCTCTAGTGAGTTGGCTCCTACGCTTATGGGATGAAGGAGCAGACAGTGTTGTTTTGTCAGGTAAGGAAGCAGTGACTATGGGAGTGTTAACCCATGATCCACAATTGCGTCAGGCAATGCGAAAAGCCCGAGAGTTTAGCGTGAATTTTTCACTGTTAGACCTCGTGAGAGATGGAATAGTCCGAGTATACTCTAGTCCTACTGACCTGGAAAATACCTACTCCTGGAGATCAATAGCAGAGGGTATTTCCAGGTTACGTGAGATGGGTTGTATAACCGGATTAAATACGTTTCCAGAATGGATGGGTCCAGATATGGAACCCTTTACGTCTGCTCTGCGCTCTAAGCTGATGAAGTCTGCGCCATTTAATCTCAGGGCTCCCTTATTGTCCTTGTTGGGAGGCCTGGGATTAAACAGCAAGATTCATGAAGCTACAACCCTTTTAAGCCAGTTGGGGGAGCTAGAGGAGACTAAAACAAAACCTGTCAGGGCAGTAGATAAGGTCAAGGCCAGACAGGAAGAATACAAGCAGAAAAGAACAGAGAAGAAAGGGAATGGGGTAGAGAAGACAGGAGGTGAAGAGAAAACCAGGCTAGTTATTTCTAGGAAAGAAATGTGGGTGGACCTATTAAAGGCAGGAGTACCTAAAGATGAGATAGATGGCATTTCTACTGCAGAAATGCTGAAGAGGTGGAAAGATTTAGTAGGTAAAACTGTCAGGGTTAGAAACACTACTCCTAGTGAAGATAACATCAGCCTAGACTTAGAGGAAACAGAACAGACCCCTCCTGTTAGCCCCAAACCAATTCCCAAAACTGAACGTGAACACAAACCCAAATCCCTTTATCCTGGGGAGGAGTTAGAGAGAATCAGAAAAGGGGATTGGGAGGTTCCTTATCCTTTATGAAGGGAAGGTGAGTCTCCTGTAATAGCCGTGAGGGCAGTGACAGCAGGAGACCGACGCCCATATGCACCTGTCACTGTATGGTGGGGAAAGTCATCTTCTCCCACACATGTAATGGCTTTAGTTGATAGCGGAGCCGAAGTTACACTTTTGCAAGGAAATCCTTCCCATCACAAAGGAGAATTGATTTATGTAGAAGGTTTGGGAGGGCAAACTACACCAGCAGTTAGGATACGAGTGAAATTGGCTATTGGCAAAGGATCAGGATTTATGACGAATGTTTTGGTATCAGAGTTACCCGAAAATATTCTGGGGATGGATGTACTTCAAGGTCAGTCAATTCAGACTGAAAGAGGTACATTCACATTTGGGTATCCTGATAAAGCGTATCTGGTAAGGGCGGTGAAGGCTGTGGTCAGAGGTCATGCGAAATGGACCCCTGTCTACATTCCTCCACCAGAGAAGCCAGTCTGTCTCAAGCAGTACAGACTTCCTGGAGGCCACAAAGAAATTGGGGAGACTATTCAAGAACTGTTGAGAGTAGGGATCCTTAGACCTGCTGTAAGTCCTTTCTCGTCTCCGGTGTTCCCAGTAAAAAAGCCTGATGGGACATATAGAATGACTGTGGATTACAGAGGTCTAAACAAAGTGGCACCTCCATTGAAGTCAGCTGTACCAGATATGATCTCAATTGTTGAAAAAATTGCTAAAGATGCAGGAGAATATCATGCTGTGATAGACCTGGCTAATGCTTTCTTTTCGATTTTAATAGACCCAGAGTGTCAAGACCAGTTTGCTATGGTGTGGGACGGCCGCCAGTACACTTTCACTGTCCTTCCGCAAGGCTATCTTCATTCTCCAACGATTTGTCATGGACTGATTGCCCGAGATTTAAGCACCCTGAATTTGAAAGTCGCTGTGTTTCACTACATTGATGACATCATGATCTCTGGAACAAAAGAAGATGTAACTGAAGCACTGCACCTGCTGATACATCACATGGAGAACAGAGGGTGGGCTATCAACAGAGACAAAGTCCAAGGACCTACCACAGAGGTGAAATTCCTAGGAATGATGTGGACTGGGCAACAGAGGAAAATTCCAGAGACAGTTGTGCAAACTATCCAGGCGCTGTCGCCCCCTACTACCAAAAAGGAGGCACAGAAGTTCATTGGAGTTGTGGGGTTCTGGAGATCGTTCATCCCACATCTTGGACTGATTCTGAGGCCTATATATAATGTCACCCGGAAAAAGACTGAGTTCTCATGGGGTTCAGAGCAGCGGACTGCATTCCTGGCTGCTAAAGAAGCTATTTTGCAGCATCAGGGATTAGGACCCGTGAGACAAGGAGTACCATTTCAGCTGGATGTAGTGGAGCAGAATGGTACCATATCTTGGAGTCTGTGGCAGCCAAATGAAAAGAAAGGACTAAGAGCAATACCCATTGGATTTTGGTCCAAACAACTGACAGGGACACAGAAGAGATACACGCCACTAGAGAAGTACCTGTTTGGGGCCTACACAGCACTTCAACATGTAGAGCCCATTACAGGAAAGGACACAGTCACCATCCATACTGCATTGCCAATAGCAGGATGGGTGAGAGATAATGGACTGATCACTAGAGCAGCTGTAGCTCAGAACCAGACACTGATGAAATGGAAGTGGTACCTTCAAGAAAGAGGGGGTATTGCAGCTGGGGATGTTAGAGACATTTCAAAACAGTTGGCAGGGCTTGTTACTTTTACCAGCACCCAGCCAGAAGAAGAAATTCCTGTGCTGCAGTCATCCCCCATTCAAGAGGCTCCACCCTTTGAGTCTCTGTCAGAAGACATGAAGCAGTCAGCATGGTTCACTGATGGTTCAGCCATAGTCGCCTCGTCTGGGCGTAAATGGACAGCAGCAGCCTACAACCCAAGTACAGACACAGTCCTGCAGGAGACCGGAATTGGAGGGTCCAGCCAGTATGCAGAGTTGAAAGCTGTAGTGATGACGCTTCAGGAGGATCCTTCTTCCCATCTCACTATCTACACTGACAGCTGGGCGGTTTTTAAAGGACTGACAACTTGGATGCCCACGTGGAAGTCCAATGAATGGATGATTCATGGAAAGGTGGTGTGGGGAGGCAAGGAAGTCTGGGACTACATCTGGAAGGAAGCTCACTCGCGCACCATAAAAGTGGGGCATGTTGATGCACATGTGCCCCTAGTCCCAGACTTTGAGAACTATAACAGAGTTGCAGATGAAATCGCCAAAGTGAAGGCAGTTGTGCCAATTGATCCTGTCTTGATGAACTTGGCCAACTGGGCCCACAAGCAATCTGGACATTTGGGTCAGAAAGCAACATATGAATGGGCACAGCAGAGAGGCTTGCCTATATCCATGGACATGATAAAGACTGTAATAGGGAACTGTACAGTGTGTGGAGAAGTGCGACAATGGCCATTACAAAAGTACTCCACCGGGTCAATTAAGAGGGGTGAGAGGCCTGCAGAGATATGGCAGATTGACTTCATCGGTCCCCTACCCCGGGGAAACAATGGACTGAGATATTGTTGCACTGCAGTGGACACCTATTCAGGACTTATGATTGTTCATCCTTGCAAACGTGCAGATCAAGCTGCAACGCTTCAACTGCTACAGAAACTTGTCGTTGCTTATGGTTGTCCCAAGCAAGTCCAAAGTGATAACGGCTCACACTTCACCGGATCAACAGTACAGCAGTGGGCCAAAGATTCTGGAGTGTACTGGTTGTGCCACATCCCATACCATCCACAGGCAGCTGGTTTGATTGAAAGATACAACGGGCTATTGAAGGACCAGATACGCAAACTTACACCCACACATACACTAAGGGGGTGGGATCGGGTCCTCACACACGCAGTCATGTTGTTAAATTCTAGGCCAATAGCCAAAAGCACACCATATGAGAGGATGGTAGGGGCTGGGGCACAGATTCCACAGCTGGAGTGCAGAGTTCAGTATTTATGTAAGGTTCCCGAAAAAACAGGGCTTAACAGATACCATGTTACTGCTTCCCATGACATAGAAACCAAGAGTGACGTATCTGAAGCTGAAGCCTATATAGGAATGAGAGGGAATCTGGCAGGAAGGTTTGAAGTTATATTTGCATTGGCAGATGAGCTTCAAGACAGTGGCTGGGACTCTGACTGGTTAGTGGATACTTCTCAGCAAGAGTGGAAAGTGAGGCTACATAACATAAAACCTTCCAAAATAAACAGCAGTGATCTTCTGGGAAATATCAGTATATTTCCTCTCCTCCCTATTGATGTTCTTTGGAGGGTCAGAAGTGGGTACAGGCAGGGGGCAAAGTGTTAGTCAGATATCCAGGCAAGAAGCCATTTAGAGGAGAGATCGTAGCTGAAGGGCCTGGATCTACTGTTTATGTATTATTAGAGGGAACAGATAATCCGCTTTGTTTTCCACTCCACAGGCTGTCTCCGATTTGATCCATAGGAAGACCAGAGAAAAGTGATTACAAGATGGAAAGAATGAAGAAAGATCGCAAGAGCTGTGGAGAGCAAGGCCTTTGATGTATTACATACCTGAACTTGTTTCTACAGAACTTTATGGACTGCAGACATAGTACAGTCCCTAGGATGGACTTTCTAATGAACTTTTTTTTAAAGTTAAAAGACTGAAACATCTTCTCAATGACAGAAATTGGAGGGGTTGCATTCAAGGAAAATTAATGTTTAGAATGAGTTTTATTAGTAATGATATGGAGTCTGAAAGAAAAAAAAAAAAATCTAGGGCGGAATGTGTTGCGTTTGTTAAAATATGATTTTTTATACATCAGACCTAACATTACATGGGAGAAATTACAAGTTTAGTTGATCAGATTCTCTGGTTTGAGTAGAATTCTCAAACAAATGCTGTTTTCATACAATGGTGTTAGATAGCATTAAGCGGCTATTGTCTCGTTAGCTACAGCAAACAGGTTGAGAGTGTCTGTCAGACTGAAAAGAATGACTGTTATATTGATGACAGGATTTCGTTTGAGGAGACAATGGTTAGTTAGCCCATTGTCTCGTCAGCTACAAACAGGTTTGTAGAGTCTCTCAACCTGAAAAGAATGATTGTTAGTGGGTTGTTAGCTTTGGTCAACAAACAGGGGTATAAAATGGATGGGTAGAGACACAGAGAGATGATGGAACATCATGCTGTAACATCAGGACACACATCATCATGCTTTGAAGATCAGAAGAAGCCGCTCATGATACAAGAACAGAACCTGGTCTCTAAGAAGAAATATTGCCAATTGGAGATCATGAACATTCAGTAACAGAAGTTAAGTAACCCTTTTAAATGTATTTGTACTGTTAGACTTTAGGCTGTTCTATTTTCTAGGCATTTTGCTTGTTATAGATATCTGTCAGTCTTGTATTGTATTCCTAAGATTGTAATAGTTTTGTACAGCAGTTTTTGTTAGTAAAACGCACATCTATACACTGCAGAAGTCTCAGCTTCCTTGTTATACCACAGAGTAACCTTGCTAGATAGACGCAAGCGATACATTTGGGGGCTCGCCCGAGATAACATTTGGGGGCTCGGCCGTTATTTGTGCTAAAATGTATCGCTTGCGTCTATCTAGCAAGGTTACTCTGTGGTATAACAAGGAAGCTGAGACTTCTGCAGTGTATAGATGTGCGTTTTACTAACAAAAACTGCTGTACAAAACTATTACAATCTTAGGAATACAATACAAGACTGACAGATATCTATAACAAGCAAAATGCCTAGAAAATAGAACAGCCTAAAGTCTAACAGTACAAATACATTTAAAAGGGTTACTTAACTTCTGTTACTGAATGTTCATGATCTCCAATTGGCAATATTTCTTCTTAGAGACCAGGTTCTGTTCTTGTATCATGAGCGGCTTCTTCTGATCTTCAAAGCATGATGATGTGTGTCCTGATGTTACAGCATGATGTTCCATCATCTCTCTGTGTCTCTACCCATCCATTTTATACCCCTGTTTGTTGACCAAAGCTAACAACCCACTAACAATCATTCTTTTCAGGTTGAGAGACTCTACAAACCTGTTTGTAGCTGACGAGACAATGGGCTAACTAACCATTGTCTCCTCAAACGAAATCCTGTCATCAATATAACAGTCATTCTTTTCAGTCTGACAGACACTCTCAACCTGTTTGCTGTAGCTAACGAGACAATAGCCGCTTAATGCTATCTAACACCATTGTATGAAAACAGCATTTGTTTGAGAATTCTACTCAAACCAGAGAATCTGATCAACTAAACTTGTAATTTCTCCCATGTAATGTTAGGTCTGATGTATAAAAAATCATATTTTAACAAACGCAACACACCAGGGAAGTACAAATACCCACAAAATGACCCCATTTTGGATAGCAGACACCCCAACGTATAATCTATGAGGCATTATGAGTCTTTTGAACTGTTCATTTTTTTCCAGAAATTTTTGGAATTTGAGGAAAAAAAATGAAAACGCATTTTTTTCCACAAAGTTGTCAATTTTTAAGATATTTCCAACACATAGCATGTACATAGCAAAAATGACACCCCAAAATACATTCTGCTACTCCTCCTGAGTATGGCGATACCACATGTGTGAGACTTTTACACAGCCTGGCCACATACAGAGGCCCGCCAGTGAAGTAGCACCTTCAGGCGTTCTACAAGCATAAATTGCACTTCTAATTTCCTGACAACCTATTATTTTTGAAGGCCCTTATATTTCTAACACATAGCATTTACATACCAAAAAATACACTCCAAAATGAATTCTATTGAGCAAAGGGTAAAAAAAAAGTATTACCTGTGGTTTTTGTAGTGTCCCCAGAGGAGGGATTTGGTCCAGGCAGCAGGCAGCAGACAGGGATGTGCTTAGCAACAATAACAATTATCCAGGCAGCAGGTAGGAATATTGTCTATAGTCAGCACAAGGATATCGTCAGCACAGCCAAAGCATTTGTCCATAAAAAATGTGACCAGGTGTGGTCAGTTTATGCTGCAGGCAGGGAGATAGTGGCAGTAAGTCAGCAGCAGGCTGAGGGCCGCAATCAGGTAAGACCTGTGCACAGGGCCACAGGGGTAGAGGCTTCGACCCACCCAAATCTCTATGAAGCCTCCGGACTCCAGACCCTAATCTGGAAATTAAGAAACCCGGAGACAACAAAAAAATAGTTTTCTCCATCCGGAAAAACATTTCTGAAGCCCCTCACATGTGAGACCCCTGTGTACTACAGGAGCAGGGCAACAGATCAGTCCAAGCGGTAGGCAAAAGCATAGTCCATAAAACAGGCCAGGGTCAGTTCACGTTCAAGCAGTCGAAGCGGTAGGCAGAAGCGTAGTTGATAAAACAGGCCAGGGTCAGTTCACATGTAAGCAGTCCAAGCAATAGGCAGAAGTGTAGTTAATAAAACAGGCCAGGGTCATTTCACGTGGAAGCAGTCCAAACGGTTGGCAGAGGCATAGGATATTTGAGGAAGCATGTGGAATGGTCAGCACAGATGTTGAAAATGGGGAAATGGTTAAGAATATGGGCTAATAATTTAGGGATGTGTGATATAGTCTGAAGCATACACCAATGCAAAGGCCGGGTTCGGAGGGACAGTCGACACAATGGTAGCTGGTATCAGTTCTAAATCCATTTTTGCTGCATACTTGACATCTTTTTTGGTGTCTTCGGCCTGCTTCAGATGGTGGAATGTGGTCCAGGAAGTGGCGTTCGTGAAGTCGGCTAACGGCATCAGAGCGAAGGTTTTCTGGGGGGGGGTATTCGATCGTAGATGAGGGACCTGACAACGTTTTCTATAAATTTTAGGAAGTGGGCAGGGCTTTCTGTGGATTTGGTGTGAATTATGTAGGCATTATAAATGGCCAAATGAATTAAATAGAGTGCTACCTTCTTGTACCAGAAACGGGACCTCCTTATTGCTAAATAGGATTGTACAGATTGTATCTTGTACACATTTTGGCTTTACAATGGGACCTTGTCTTCTCTGAACTTCCACTGTAGTGTCATCATGGATGGTGGACATCATGTACACATTCCTGGTATCCTTCCACCTCAAGGCCAGCACTTCGTTGCATCGCAAGGTTGCTCTTTCTCCCCTTCGCAATTTCTTGTTTACTATGGCTTGTGGGAAGCCCTTCCTATTCTTTCTGGAGGTTCCACAGGCCAGGGTTTCTGCGAGGTATAGGTGTTTGAAAAGGGGCAGGCTGGTGTAGAAGTTATCCAGGTATATGTGGTAACCTTTCCTCAGCAGTGGGTATGCCAGGTCCCATACAATTTTACCAGTTGTGCCCATGTAGGCCGGTAGGCATGTAGGGGGCTGGAGCTGGGAATCTTTTCCTTCGTATATGCGGAAAGCATACAAATATCCTGTGGCTCTCTCGCAAAGCTTATAAAACTTCACTCCGTATTTGGCCCTTTTGCTAGGAATGTATTGTTTTATTCCTAGCCGGCCTGAAAAGGGTACCAGGGACTCATCTACACATATGTGCTTTTCAGGGGGCATAGAGTTCTGCAAATCGTTGGGAAAAGAAATTAATGAGTGGGCGAATTTTATATAATTTGTCATGATTTGGATGATTGTGGGGAGGGCATTGGCTGTTGTCCCTGAAATGGAAAAAGCGCATTATCATCCTGTATCGGGACCTGGACATTACAGAAGAATAAATGGGCATGTGGTGGATGGGGTCGGTGGACCAATAGGCATGTCCTTCATTTTTTTTGGTAAGCCCCATGTTTATGGTGAGGCCCATAAAAACTTTGAACTCCTCCAGAGTCAAGCTTCTCCACTCAAATGGACGGGCGTAAGATGATTGGGGGTTGTTGGCAATATACTGCTGGGCATATAAATTGGTCTGGTCCACGATGAGTTGCAGCAAAGTGTCGGGCAAAAATAAATGAAAACAATCAATTGGAGAAAAATTTTAGGTATTGGCCTGCACACCTGGCTGTGCGGTGAAAAGGGGGATTCTTGCTGATCCTGAGTTGGGAGGCAGCCATGTTGGATTGGCAAGACCATCTGGGAGGTATGTAGCGGCCATGGCTCTTGGGGGACGTGGCACTCCAGTGCTGGTAGTTGGAGGATGTGTTCCTGTGCTGGCATTTGGGCGTGACGATGCGGCAGTGCTGGTACTGGGGCTGGGCATTTCTTGTGGCCTTTCGCTGGCGGCAATACTGGTACTGGGCCTGGGAATTTGATCCTGGGATATATTGCTGGTGGCTGCCTGGTTTCCAGAACGCCGTGCTCGTTTAGGAGGGATCCATTCTTCCTCCGATTCATTTGCCGATATACTACTTTCGATTGGTTCAAATGCTGAATTTGAACGATCGCAATTGGCATTTGAATCTGATGAGAACTCCCCGCTGCTCTCATCAGTCATGGAGAGGATCTGGAACGCCTCCTCACTTGTATATAACCTTTTGGACATGCTTTCTGATGGGCTGTGCGACTGGTGACAAATGACGGTCAGTGATGGGCGACAGGTGACGAATGACTTCACTGGTGGGTGACGGGTGACGTGTGACGTCACTGGTGGGTGACGGGTGATGTGTGACGGTCACTGGTGGGTGACGGGTGACAGTCACTGATGGCAGTCTCTGATGGTGACTGATAGGTGACAGATGAGGGTCCATTAAGTGGTAATGATGCACAGTAACCTATAGCAACCAATTAGTGAGCGGTAATGTGCAGTAATTGCATGGCGCTAGCGGCGGTGCATTCATAAAGGGCGCAGGAGCAACGCCCCCTCTCCTGGCCCCGCTCTAATCCCCATATATAGATAGATTCATGCATTACAAAACTAATCGGGCTCATCCCTAATCCTAGATAACAACAGAACCATTATACCAACCAGAATTAGGTAACAGACCCCCCTATACCCCCCACTTTTGAAAAACACCAGAACCACTATACTCCTCCCCGAACACACACTATACTACCAATTATGGGCAATGTGTGCTCTCCTGGCGGGCATCTCTGTGCCCCCACTGGGTAGTGTAGTATGTGCCTCCCTGGCAGGGATCTCTGTGCCCCCACTGGGTGGTTTTTGCCCCCTGGCTGGGATCTCTGTAACCCCCCATAGGCGTGTGCAGCCTATTGCATTATGGTATGCACTAAAAAAAAGGTCTAACACACATACGTGTGTGTGTGTGTGTGTGTGTGTGTGTGTGTGTGTGTGTGTGTGTGTGTGTGTGTGTGTGTGTGTGTGTGTGTATATATCTATCTATAGATAGATAGATAGATACACACACGCATTATATTGTTAAAAGTATTGGGACACCTACCTTTACACACACATGAACTTCAATGGCATCCCAGTCTTAGTCCGTAGGGTTAAATATGGAGTTGGCCCACCCTTTGCAGCTTCAACTCTTCTGGGAAGGTTGTCTACAAGGTTTAGGTAGCATTTATGGGAATGTTTGACCACCAGGTCAGGCACTGATGTTGGACGAGAAGGCCTGACTCGCAGTCTCTTCCCCAAATTCATCCCAAAGGTGTTATATCGAGTTGAGTTCAGGACTCTGTGCAGGCCAGTCAAGTTCCTCCACCCCAAACTCGCTCATCCATGTCTTTATGGAACTTGCTTTGTGCGCTGGGCCAAATCATTTGGTGGAGGGGGGATTATTTTTCAGGGGTTGGGCTTGGCCCCTTAGTTCCAGTGAAGGAAACACTTGGGGCACTTTCACATTGCCAGCGCCCGGGCGTCGGCGGTAAAGCGCCGCTATTTTTAGCGGTGCCTTACCGTCATCTTAGCGGCGCTATTAGGCCGCTAGCGGGCCCCTTTTAACCCCCCACCAGCGGCCAAAAAAGGGTTAAAACCGCCCACAGAGGTGGTTTGTCGACGGTGCAGTGGCACTGCCTATTGATTTCAATAGGCAGGGGCACTTTAGGAGCCGTGTATTCACCGCTCCTACAGCGCTGCAGAGAAGCTGCTTGCAGGACTTTTTGTGACGCCCTGCCAGCGCAGCGCCCCAGTGTGAAAGCACTCAGACTTTCACACTGGGATTGCAGCTGAGGCTTTTTTCAGTCGCTATTTTTAGCGCTAAAGCGCCTGAAAAACGCATCCAGTGTGAAAGGGGTCTTAAGGCGTCAGCATACCAAGACATTTTGGACAATTTCATGCTCCCAACTTTGTGGGAACAGTTTGGGGACGGCCCCTTCCTGTTCTAACATGACTGCGCACCAGGGCACAAAGCAAAGTCCATAAAGACATGGACTTAGCAGGGGTGGGGAAAATGAACTTCAAGTGCAATAATTCACATTATAATAGTACCTAAAACATATAAAATTAAGTATAACAATCGAAAAAATGTAAAGTAAAAGTGCTATAATGAAGTAAACCTCCCAACTATTAGTTTGTATTGCAATTATCTGTAGAGGGGTTTCCACCATCCCTGCTAAGTTTAATTTGTTATGTCTTGTTTTCAGTTTGATGTGTATTATATGTGAAGTTACAAATCACAGAGATCGGTATTGTGGTAATATTGAAGTTTATTGAGATTTACATACATTGGAGGGTTCCACCATTATTGTTAAGTTATTGATTAGCAAGTTAGCGCTGCACTAACATAACACATAACATTGCTTAGCGGCAAGCCTTTTACTGACACTTTTTTTATTTTACCTCCAGTAGTTTATTGTAAATAGTAGTGTGGTGATTACCTATTATACTAAAGATCGGCATGTGGCATTAATAAACATCAACGGATTTCAGTTGTGGCCCCCCCCCCATGGATAATGTGCCTGGCTGCTGAGTTCATCTCCCCATCCCTGCACTCAGTGTACTGATGGGCACTGATTATCAGCACTGATAGGCAGCACTAATTGGTGGCACTGATGGGCAGCACTGATTGCCACTAATTGGCAGCACTATAGGCTGCACTGATTGGCACTGATAAAGTGTATGGCGAGTCAACCGCCATACACCCGCCGCCCCCCCTCTTCCGCCCCCATAGAGTACAGGCATCCCCCCCATATAGAGTACAGGCGTCCCCCCCCATATAGAGTACAGGCGTCCCCCCCCCCATATAGAGTACAGGCGTCCCCCCCATATAGAGTACAGGCGTCCCCCCCCATATAGAGTACAGGCGTCCCCCCCATATAGAGTACAGGCGTCCCCCCCCATATAGAGTACAGGCGTCCCCCCCCATATAGAGTACA
Organism: Lithobates sylvaticus; assembly: GCA_028564925.1. Lineage (NCBI taxonomy): Eukaryota > Metazoa > Chordata > Amphibia > Anura > Ranidae > Lithobates > Lithobates sylvaticus. Next base: position 103,457,351 of record CM053034.1, on the reverse strand, counting down.
GGCGTCCCCCCCCCCATATAGAGTACAGGCGTCCCCACCCATATAGAGTACAGGCGTCCCCCCCATATAGAGTACAGGCGTCCCCCCCATATAGAGTACAGGCACCCCCCCCCCCATATAGAGTACAGGCGTCCCCCCCCCATATAGAGTACAGGCGCCCCCCCATATAGAGTACAGGCGCCCCCCCCCATATAGAGTACAGGCGTCCCCCCCCCATATAGAGTACAGGCGTCCCCCCCCCATATAGAGTACAGGAGTCCCCCCCCCATATAGAGTACAGGCGTCCCCCCCATATAGAGTACAGGCGTCCCCCCCATATAGAGTACAGGCGCCCCCCCCCCCCCCCATATAGAGTACAGGCGTCCCCCCCCCATATAGAGTACAGGCGTCCCCCCCATATAGAGTACAGGCGTCCCCCCCCCTATATAGAGTACAGGCGTCCCCCCCCCCTATATAGAGTACAGGCGTCCCCCCCCCCTATATAGAGTACAGGCGTCCCCCCTATATAGAGTACAGGCGTCCCCCCCCCTATATAGAGTACAGGCGTCCCCCCCTATATAGAGTACAGGCACCCCCCCTATATAGGGTACAGGCGCCCCCCCCCCCATATAGAGTACAGGCGTCCCCCCCCTATATAGAGTACAGGCGCCCCCCCCCCCTATATAGAGTACAGGCGCCCCCCCTATAGAGTACAGGCGCCCCCCCTATAGAGTACAGGCGCCCCCCCTATAGAGTACAGGCCCCCCCCCTATAGAGTACAGGCGTTCCCCCCATATAGAGTACAGGCGTCCCCCCATATAGAGTACAGGCGTCCCCCCCCATATAGAGTACAGGCGTTCCCCCCATATAGAGTACAGGCGTTCCCCCCATATAGAGTACAGGCGTTCCCCCCATATAGAGTACAGGCGTCTGTCCCCCCCCCCATATAGAGTACAGGCGTCTGTCCCCCCCCCATATAGAGTACAGGCGTCTGTCCCCCCCCATATAGAGTACAGGCGTCTGTCCCCCCCCATATAGAGTACAGGCGTCTGTCCCCCCCCCCCCCCCCCCCCCCATATAGAGTACAGGCGTCTGTCCCCCCCCCCATATAGAGTACAGGCGTCTGTCCCCCCCCCATATAGAGTACAGGCGTCTGTCCCCCCCCCCATATAGAGTACAGGCGTCTGTCCCCCCCCCCCCCCCATATAGAGTACAGGCGTCTGTCCCCCCCCCATATAGAGTACAGGCGTCTGTCCCCCCCCCATATAGAGTACAGGCGTCTGTCCCCCCCCCCATATAGAGTACAGGCGTCTGTCCCCCCCCCATATAGAGTACAGGCGTCTGTCCCCCCCCCCATATAGAGTACAGGCGTCTGTCCCCCCCCCCATATAGAGTACAGGCGTCTGTCCCCCCCCCCATATAGAGTACAGGCGTCTGTCCCCCCCCCCCCCCATATAGAGTACAGGCGTCTGTCCCCCCCCCCCCCCCAGGCGCCCCCCCCCCATATAGAGTACAGGCGTCTGCCCCCCCCCCATATAGAGTACAGGCGTCTGTCCCCCCCCCCCCCCATATAGAGTACAGGCGTCTGTCCCCCCCCCCCATATAGAGTACAGGCGTCCCCCCCCCCCCATATAGAGTACAGGCGTCTGTCCCCCCCCCCATATAGAGTACAGGCGTCTGTCCCCCCCCCCCCCCCATATAGAGTACAGGCGTCTGTCCCCCCCCCCCCATATAGAGTACAGGCGTCTGTCCCCCCCCCCATATAGAGTACAGGCGTCTGCCCCCCCCCCATATAGAGTACAGGCGTCTGTCCCCCCCCCCCATATAGAGTACAGGCGTCTGTCCCCCCCCCATATAGAGTACAGGCGTCTGTCCCCCCCCCCCCCCCATATAGAGTACAGGCGTCTGTCCCCCCCCCCCCCCCCCCCATATAGAGTACAGGCGTCTGTCCCCCCCCATATAGAGTACAGGCGTCTGTCCCCCCCCCATATAGAGTACAGGCGTCTGTCCCCCCCCCCCCCCCCCCCCCCCCCCATAGAGTACAGGCGTCTGTCCCCCCCCCCATATAGAGTACAGGCGTCTGTCCCCCCCCCCCCCATATAGAGTACAGGCGTCTGCCCCCCCCCCCCCATATAGAGTACAGGCGTCTGCCCCCCCCCCCCCATATAGAGTACAGGCGTCTGTCCCCCCCCATATAGAGTACAGGCGTCTGTCCCCCCCATATAGAGTACAGGCGTCTGTCCCCCCCCATATAGAGTACAGGCGTCTGTCCCCCCCCTAGAGTACAGGCGTCTGTCCCCCCCCTAGAGTACAGGCGTCTGTCCCCCCCCTAGAGTACAGGCGTCTGTCCCCCCCCTAGAGTACAGGCGTCTGTCCCCCCCCCTAGAGTACAGGCGTCTGTCCCCCCCCCTAGAGTACAGGCGTCTGCCCCCCCCCTAGAGTACAGGCGTCTGCCCCCCCCTAGAGTACAGGCGTCTGCCCCCCCCTAGAGTACAGGCGTCTGCCCCCCCCCTAGAGTACAGGCGTCTGCCCCCCCCCCTAGATTACAGGCGTCTGCCCCCCCCCCTAGAGTACAGGCGTCTGCCCCCCCCCCCCCCCCCCCTAGAGTACAGGCGTCTGCCCCCTCCCCCCATAGAGTACAGGCGTCCCCAGCCATGTCAACAAACCACTCATTCATACGGACACAGTACATGTGTGAATGATCCTTTAGGGCATTTTCACACAGTCCTTGTCCACACCATTCAGCAGGAGATCTGTGAGCAAATCCCCCACTGAATCACAGCTGAATGGTGATGGACAGATGTCAGTTTTTTTACATCCATACTTGTTCAGTTTTCCTGTAAAAAAGACAGAAGGACCCGACAGGAAAGATTGTGTGAAAGGGTCCTGGGGAGAGTTGTTGGGGTGGTTAAAAAGAACATTTTTTTTTTTTTTACCCTCCAAATACAAGTGCAACAAAGTCTAAGCAGAAGCATCTCACTATGATTATTATCATTATCATGATGATCATAGTACAGTAGGTGCTGTATGGCTGTACTTTATATTCTGACAACTGTGGTTGTACTTTATATACTCATTCTGTGGCTGTGTGTTATATGTGTACTGTATATACTGATTATGTGGCTTTACTGTATATTCTGATACTGCGGCTGCACTGTATATGCTGATAATTGTTGGCCACAGTGTCATTATATACAGCCATATACAGTACAGAATCTGTATATACAGTACAGCCACAGAATCAGCATATACAGTAGGAACACTCTGCGGCTGTACTATATATGGCTGTATATGTTGGTACTGAGGCTGTACTGTGTAATCACTGTACCTTCCATGTCCTGCCCCCTGACTGTGCACCCACCGCCGGCATCCCACACCTGCTCCTGCAGCCACCTCTTACTCCAGCCCAGACTGTTCAGAGTATCACTCCGCCAGGGAAAGGCTGTGGGCTGCTGCGGCCGGCCAGCACATTCACACACTTTAGTATGAGGACTGCGGCGCTGGCTGTATCTGCCTGTGTGCCGATATTAAAGAGAAAGTGCCCTCAAGGCTCTCACCTCCTGGGCCCCTTTGTCAAGCCACTGGAGCCCAGCTAAATGTAATTTGGGACCCTTAAGCCTAGTAGTAGTAGTGGTGGTGGTTCTGCTCTGAGCTGCACCAGAAGCCAATGTATGATCAGTAAAGCTGCCCGGGCCCTCTTTCTGAACTGATAGGGACCGGGCCCGGTACTGAAGGGCCAGTTGTAATGCCTCATCAGCAGCCCTGCCCTCCAGACACCCCCTCTCTTTCTCAGGGCTCTTTAAAACATGGAGAGGTACACACTCCTAGATTGTTCTGTGTGATAAGAGCCGAATTCTATGCTCTGCCCTGTCATTCTTTCTCCAGAATAAAGCTTCTTCAATCCATGTAGATCTATACCTTATTACAAGAATGTTATTAAAAATGAACCTCAGTGATCTAAACAGAACATGAAACCAAGATAACCACAGCAGCTCCAGAAGATTTACCCCCCAATGACCAGGCCATTTTCTGCGATACTTTCAATTGCAACGCTTTACCCAAATATAATTTATGCCCCCCCCCCTAACCCGAAGGAAAAAAATTACAGCTATGTGATTTTGCGCTGAATGACCACCCTACCACAGTATATATGTGTGGGGCGGTCCGGAGACGGTTAACCTCCCTGGTGGTATGATTATTTCAGATTTTTGATGCTAAAAGCGGTACAATGTTTTGCATGAAAATTTGGCGTTTTTATATTGTAGGCCTGTAATTCTTAGGAATAACACATTAAATCTGTCCAAAAAAGAGTCTAGTAGACATCCCGGTATGATAAAGTTTGAAACCCGAAATCATAAATTATAATATAATAATTATAACAAATAATATAAATTGCTATAATAAAAATTATTTAATAATGTAACCAAATAAAAAAAACTAAAATTGCTCAGTTGCAGAATTGTCATTACTTTCAGTGTTTGATGACGAATTTCCCCAGAAATCACTATGTGACGCCCTAATAAGCCAAGCCTTTGAAATACATATGCAATCTATATGCTAACCATCAATAAATGTTCCATAAACTAGTGGGAAAAAAAAAGCATTAAAGTGACTAGTGCTGTAATTCAAAAAGTTTAAATCCAATAAGTGATTCAGTGGAAAGTGACGTGTGCTTAGAAATACATAATGAATGTGGTGTTACAAAGGGATCATTTAAATATATTTAGAGTAATTATGCTATCACAGAAAAATATATATTTTGACTATCTAAAGGCTAAATGACTATTCTTAAGGCTGTCATGAGAGGCCATTTAATCAAGATGGCATCTACCAAAAATAGATTGAAACTGAACGACATAAAAACACTAACTTGAGATCTAGACAAGCTATACCACAAACACAGTCAATCCCCCTCTAGCGATATATTTAATTCAAGAAAAGCGCACGGCCCTAGATTCCTTACTAACATCAGACACAGAAAAAGCCCTTAGATGGTCCAAGTCACGATTCTTATTATACAGTAATACATCCTCCACCATGTTTGCCAGAAAATTTAATCAATCTACGAAACCTCCCCATACTTATAAACTAAGAAACTCTGCAGGTAACCTAATCCCCCACCCCAAAGAAGTTATGGAGATTTTTTTGAATGTTTACAAGAAACTTCTATCCTCCCCTCAAAACACCCCAAAACAGTCCTCGACACAATGGCTTGATGAAATTCCTCTACACACTCTTTCCACCCAACACATTGAAGAGTTAAACGCACCCTGTTCAGAAACAGAAATAATTAGGATAATAAGTTCATTAAAGACCTCCACTGCCCCAGGTCCAGATGACTTTTCAACATCATACTACAAAAAATTTGCTCCAATATTAATTCCCCACCTTGTTAATCTCTTCAACCATATCCTACAAGGTAACCAATTTCCTTCTGAAATGCTTCTAGCGAATATGTCTCTATTACCCAAACCAAATAAAGACCACTCCTCTCCTCAGAAATTCTGCCCAATATCAGACATTGATAATGACTTAAAAATATTTGGTAAGTTACTAGCAGAAAGACTGGCCTTAGTCATCCCACCCTTAATCCATCCAGATCAATCAGGTTTCATCCCAACAGGCAAATAACAGACAATATAAGATTAGCAATGAATATCATCCAAGACTCCAAACTACATGCTAGATCCACACTACTACTCAGTTTAGATATACATAAAGCCTTTGATAGTGCTAGTTGGTCCTACTTAGACACACTACTTCCTAGATGCGGTATAAATAATGAATTTTTACATGGATTTAAAGCCCTTTATCATGATCCACATACTCGCATTAAACTCCCTGGCCACAATTCAGAGTTTTTCCCACTAAATAAAGGCACAAGACAGGGCTGCCCATTACCCCCCCTCCTATTTGCTCTCGCCATTGAGCCCCTTGCATGCGCCATCCGCAACAATATAAATATAAAAAGTTATATGAAAGGTTCTTAGGTCTGGTTAAATGAGGTGGACACCACTAAGCCAATAAAAGTAACAACAGTAAATGCAGTATACAGTATATTTATTCCAGCAAAAATGGTACATGCATTATTATCATGAATAGAAGTCAATTAATACAGGATACATATAAATAGGTAGAGTAAAAAGATGGTACATATATGTGTAAACAATCACATAACATACAGGCATCAGGTGTACCCGACGTGTTTCGTGAGGCCCAGCTCGCTCTTCAGCGGTAGATACGTATGAAATGTACCTATGATGAAAGGATACAGATTAGATATGTATACTTTCACTATAGGTACACCATAGGTACATTTCATACGCATCTACAGCTGAAGAGCGAGCTAGGCTTTGCGAAACGCATCGGGTACACCTGATGCCTGTATGTTATGTGATTGTTTACACATATATGTACCATCTTTTTACTCTACCTATTTATATATAGCCTGTATGAATATCACAAACGGCACGTACCTGACAGATGAGTCCAATTGGGCAGGAGGAGGTCTCCCGTACGGATCCGACTGACGGCCCCTGGAGGTGGGTACAGGAGGCACGGAAGTCAGGAAGGGTAAGGGAGCCTGATGTAAGGGTCCGGAAGTTGGTGAAGGTGGTCCGCTGTTGATGAGGTGAAGTGCAGGTAAGCAGGGTTCACAGGTAGTAAGGTAAAGTTCCGGTATGTAGAGTTCACTGACAGCAAGGTGAAATAACGGTAGATAAACTCACGTCACTCAGCGGGTAAGGGATGGTGATGGGGTTCCCAATACAGGTGGTGAAACTCACTGTAAGCCGGATGTAATACAGGATAAGCGGATACAGGTCCCTTGAGCAGGAGATATAAGAAGTCCAAATCCAAGCAGAAGTCGGCAACGTTCAAACAGCACAGTACAAAGGAGTTGGCAGGAGAATGGTCAGTCAAGCAGAGGTCTGGGGCAGGCGGAAATCCGGATAGTCCAAAGGGTTAAGCCAAGGTCTTCACAGGTAAGCAGGGTATAATACAGGAACAAACAGATCACTGGGAGATCACAGGAACAAGGTAGTGGCTGGTGCAGAGTATCAGGTATACTGAAGATCAGGCAGCACTAGCCAGCAGGTGCTGCTTGATTAAATAGCCCCATTGGCGCCAACAGTCCATACAGGTGAGTGTGAATCACAGGGCGCGCGCCCTTGGACGCCAGCGCGCGCGCGCACGCAGACCCGCGCTCACGGGAACGCGCGCACCACCATGCGTCGGCGCGCGTCGGCGCGTGCCAGTCAACCGCCTGGAAACACGATTTTCCTGACAGTGCCCCCTCCTTAAGGGCAGCCTCCGGATGCCCAGTTGCGCCAATTTAGAAGCATGAGAGTCCTTGAAGGTTCGTAGTAACTCACTGGCATGTAGATTTTCTTCAGGTTCCCATGAGTTGTCCTCGGGCCCATACCCCTTCCATTTGATGAGAAACTGGATCTGCCCATGTCTTTTCCTACAATCTAAGATTGATTCCACCTCAAATTCCTCTTCGTTGTTGATAATGACAGGTTTGGGGGGACCGGTCCTACGGCCAACAAATGAGTTTGGAATCACGGGTTTCAAGAGAGTAACATGGAAAACCGGGTGGATCCTTAGGGAAGCGGGCAAATCAAGTTCATAAGCGACATTGTTAATTTTCCTTTTTACAGGAAAAGGCCCCAAAAATTTTGGACCCAGTTTCCGGGAAGGGCATGCCAGCTTCAAGTTGACGGTGGACAACCAGACCTGGTTACCGGGTTCTAGGATGAGTTCCCCACGTCTCTTTTCATCAAAGGTTCTTTTGTAAGTTTCCTGGGCTTTGGTCATGGTTTCCTGCAGTACTCTATTGTTAATGGAAAAGAAATCCAAGGTTTTGGATACTGCGGGCACTGAACATTCAGGTATTGATTGAGGTAGAAAAGATGGATGGTAGCCGTAGTTGGCAAAAAACGGTGTCTGATTGATGGACGAGTGTAGAGAGTTGTTATATGAGAATTCGGCAATGGGAAGCAGAGGGGCCCAGTCATCTTGAGAGAAGGTAGAAAAACAGCGTAAATATTGTTCTAGGGTTTGATTAGTTCTCTCAGTCTGACCATTTGTCTGTGGATGATATGCCGAGGAGAATGCCAATTCAATTTCCAAAGATCCACAGAGGGCCTTCCAGAATCTGGAGGTGAACTGAACACCACGATCTGAAACAATATTTTTTGGAATTCCATGTAATCTCACCACTTCTTTGATAAATGTTTTGGCTGTTTCCATGGCTGACGGGGTGCCCTTCATGGGCAGGAAGTGGGCCATCTTTGATAGTCTGTCTACTACGACAAAGATAGAAGAAAACCCCTCCGATGGGGGAAGTTCGACAATAAAGTCTATTGAGACCATATTCCATGGCCTTTCTGGGACTGGTAGAGGTTTTAATAGACCCCAGGCTCTGGTCCGGCTGGTTTTGTTTCGTGCACAAACATTGCATGACTCGACATATCTTCTACAATCCTGGGTCAGATGAGGCCACCAGAAAGTACGTTGCAGCAGATTGGTTGTTTTTTGAGTGCCGAAGTGCCCTGCCAGTTTGTGGTCGTGGCATAATTCTAGTACACGCACTCTTAATTCTTCTGGTACTACAATTTTGTCTTCATGCCAGAACAGACCGTCCTTAACGGACATTCCATCCAGAGGACGCATCCCAACAGAGGCTTGTTTAATCTGAGAAATGAGATCCCCCTGTAAGAGCAAGAAGTTCCCAGAAGGTAGAATGGTGTCGGGAAGTGGGGCCTGTTCAGTATCCAGAAACATTCGGGAAAGAGCATCTGGTTTTGTGTTCTTGGAACCTGGTCGATAGGTTATGTGGAACTGAAACCGCGAGAAGAATAGAGCCCACCTGGCCTGCCGAGGTCTTAATCTTTTGGCTGTCCTCAGGTACTCCAAGTTTTTATGATCGGTGTAAACCAGAACAGGGTGCGCAGCACCCTCGAGTAGATAGCGCCATTCCTCCAATGCCACCTTTATGGCAAGAAGTTCCCTGTCGCCCACATCGTAGTTTCGTTCTGACGAGGTCAGTTTGCGAGAGAAGAAACCCACAGGATAAAGAAGGGCCTTGGCACCCTGTCGCTGGGACAACACGGCACCTACTGCAATCTCGGAAGCGTCAACCTCTAATACGAAGGGCAAAGCTGGGTTTGGGTGTTTGAGAATGGAGGCCGAAGTAAAAAGTCTCTTGAGCTCTTCAAAGGCCAGTTGTGCCTTGGGAGTCCAGAGAAATCGAGTCCCCTGTTTGGTGAGTTCGGTAATAGGGGAAATGATGGAGGAGAAACCTTTAATAAACTTTCTGTAGAAATTGGCAAAGCCAACGAAGCGTTGTACTCCTTTTTTGTCCATGGGTGCTGGCCAATCCAGGATAGCGGATACTTTTTCAGGGTCCATTGTTATTCCATCAGCAGAAATAATTAATCCCAGGAATTGCACAGTGTGGATTTCAAAACTGCACTTTTCAAGTTTGGCGTATAATCCATGCTGTCTCAGGCGGGTAAGAACATTTCGGACATGCCTGCGGTGATCACTCAAAGAAGTAGAAAAAACTAAGATGTCATCTAGATAAACAATAACGTACAGATCCAGATAATCGTGGAAAATGTTATTGACAAAATGTTGGAACGTAGCAGGCGCGTTACACAGGCCGAAAGGCATGACGAGATACTCATAATGTCCAAATCGAGTGCGAAAAGCCGTTTTCCACTCGTCCCCTTTTCGGATGCGGATTAAGTTGTAAGCCCCGCGAAGATCCAGTTTAGTAAAGATTTTGGCTGTCCCCAGTCGTTGGAAGAGTTCTGGCACCAGTGGTAGAGGGTATCTATTCTTGATGGTAATTTTATTCAATTCCCGGTAGTCAATGCAAGGGCGCAGGGAGTGGTCCTTTTTCTCAACAAAGAAGATGCCCGCACCGGCCGGGGACGTGGAGGGGCGGATGAAGCCTTTTGCTAGATTTTCATCTATGTAGTCTTTTAGAGTGCCCAATTCCTGTTCCGTTAATGGAAAAATCCTTCCAAAGGGGACTTCTGTTCCAGGTAGTAATTCTATGGGGCAATCATAAGGCCTGTGGGGAGGAAGAGTTTCTGCCCCCTTTTTACTGAATACATCCACAAAGTCCCGGTAGGGTTCAGGAATGGACTGGTGGAGTTCAGCATCAGACCCCATACAGAGAAGAGGAGCCAGTTCGGCGGAGGTTTGACATTGACAATTCTGCCGACAATATTCAGAAGAGAACTGGACTTCCCCTGTGGCCCAGTTGATATTGGGGTTGTGGGCCCGCAACCAGGGCATTCCAAGTATGATTGGAAAAAGTGGAGATGGTATGACGTCCAGACAGAGAAATTCTTGATGTTGAAAGTCTATAGTGGCTAATAGAGGTGTGGTTTCTTGGGTTACCGGACCGGAACTAAGGGTGGATCCATCGGCCAGGTGTACTGAAAGACCTCGGGTCTTGGGTTGAAGAGGAATGCCATCACTGGTTGCGAAGGCTTGATCAATGAAGCAGCTGCATGCTCCTGAGTCAATGATGACCGATACTGGAATGCTCCGGCCGGAGAGCTGTAAAATAATGGAGATCGCCAGGTGAGTGCCAGTTGGAAGCAAGACAGGTGCACACAAGGAGGAAGAGGGCAGGCACTTACGTGTCTTGTTGGGGCACATTCTTGCGTAATGTCCAGGTTCACCACAGTATAGACACAGGTTGTGGGCCCGTCTGCGCATCTTCTCTTCAGGAGTCAAAGAAGGTCTGAGCAACCCAATCTGCATTGGTTCCGGAGCTCCTGTCGCTAGAGTAGATGAAGCTGAAGGAGCCACACTGGGTGGCCCGGTGACCTTGGGGACCATCCAGAAGGGACGAGAAGGTCCGGAGGCTCTTTCGGCCCGTCTTTCCCTGAGACGGCGGTCAATTTGCACCGATAAGTTGATAAGTTCATCTAAAGTTGGAGGAACCCCCACTCGAGCCAGTTCATCTTTCAGAGGGTCTGATAATCCTTTGCGAAATTGATGGCGTAATGCTGCATCATTCCATTCTGTATCAGAGCTCCAACGTTTGAACTCGACGGCATAGTCCTCGGCCGTTCTGCGACCTTGCTGTAAGGACTGTAATGCGACTTCGGCTGTAACGGTGGGTTGAGGGTCCTCATATAGCTGTGACATAGCAGTGAAGAGACTACTAAAGGACTCCAAGGATGCGGCTTTCTGCTCCAGCAGGCGGTGGGCCCAGGTCTGGGGTTCCCCTGTCAGGAGGGAGATGATGAAGCCCACCTTAGTAGCTTCCAGAGAGAAAGTCCGTGGCTGTAGGGCAAAATAAAGCTCACATGCGTTGCGGAAGGCACGGAACTTACTTCGTTCCCCAGCAAACTTCTCGGGTAGGGGTACCTTGGGTTCTGGGGGTAACATAATTACAGAAGGTGGCTGGGGAAGTCCCGTGGAAGACGTTCCTTGAGAGTTAGCGGACAAAGTCTGAACCTGTTCCATCAAACGGGTGTAACCTTCCTGTAGGCCTTTTACTGCTTGGGAGAGACCTGCTAGATGTCTGCCTAGTTCCTCCATGGGGGAGACCCCCTGCCCGGACTCGGTCATGGCTGCCTGATACTATCACAAACGGCACGTACCTGACAGATGAGTCCAATTGGGCAGGAGGAGGTCTCCCGTACGGATCCGACTGACGGCCCCTGGAGGTGGGTACAGGAGGCACGGAAGTCAGGAAGGGTAAGGGAGCCTGATGTAAGGGTCCGGAAGTTGGTGAAGGTGGTCCGCTGTTGATGAGGTGAAGTGCAGGTAAGCAGGGTTCACAGGTAGTAAGGTAAAGTTCCGGTATGTAGAGTTCACTGACAGCAAGGTGAAATAACGGTAGATAAACTCACGTCACTCAGCGGGTAAGGGATGGTGATGGGGTTCCCAATACAGGTGGTGAAACTCACTGTAAGCCGGATGTAATACAGGATAAGCGGATACAGGTCCCTTGAGCAGGAGATATAAGAAGTCCAAATCCAAGCAGAAGTCGGCAACGTTCAAACAGCACAGTACAAAGGAGTTGGCAGGAGAATGGTCAGTCAAGCAGAGGTCTGGGGCAGGCGGAAATCCGGATAGTCCAAAGGGTTAAGCCAAGGTCTTCACAGGTAAGCAGGGTATAATACAGGAACAAACAGATCACTGGGAGATCACAGGAACAAGGTAGTGGCTGGTGCAGAGTATCAGGTATACTGAAGATCAGGCAGCACTAGCCAGCAGGTGCTGCTTGATTAAATAGCCCCATTGGCGCCAACAGTCCATACAGGTGAGTGTGAATCACAGGGCGCGCGCCCTTGGACGCCAGCGCGCGCGCGCACGCAGACCCGCGCTCACGGGAAGGCGCACACCACCATGCGTCGGCGCGCGTCGGCGCGTGCCAGTCAACCGCCTGGAAACACGATTTTCCTGACAATGAATTGGCTTATATTCATGATATTAATGCATGTACCATTTTTACTGGAATAAATATATACTGTATTTACTGCTGTTACTTTTATTGGCTTAGCGGTGCCCACCTCATTTAAAGTCCCAGGACAAGTTTTCTGTTTTGTTACATATTTTAGGGATGGAGGTGTGTCACTGGTGACACCAGACCTTTTCTTTTCTTTTTACAAGTGCAGTATCAATTGATCACTCTCACTTACAAAGCACAAAACACATAACTGCAGCGTTCGCAAAGTCAGGCCTGATCACTGCTAACAGTTTTTTTGGTAACGTTTGAAGCAGTCGCTGACAATCAGGTGCTCTTTTTTCCTGTGAGTTTCACTAGTTGTACCAGTAAATTTAGAGGCCACAATGTCCAATCGAAGGTACAGTAGTGAAGAGGCCTACACGTTTCTGAGCATGACAGATGAGAGTGAAGTGGAAGTCACCCATCTGTCAGATTCAGGCTCAGAATACGATCCAGTAGACAGCAGCGGAACCCTGACAGATAGCTCTGACGACGGAGTAGTGGTCCCTGCCAAGGTCAGGTGTACCCGACCCTGTTTTTCTGCTGTTGTTAAGGTGCAAGAACCACAGGGCTCTTGCACCTGCAGTTCTTGCAGGAGCAGAAAGTCAATACTAGTGCCGCGCATCCTTCTGGTGAACTGGCAAGCACCAGCGGCCTAGTACATCCTGGTCATTCATCCAGCACTGCAGTAACACTTGGTGTCAGGAAAGGTTCTGCCTGCTGGCGGTGCTGTCGGACATCTGGCTTGCAGTACTGATGTCCGCCAGCGGGTGTCTACTGGCAGTCTGGAACTGTCAGGGGAGCTTTCACCTGCTGGAAGCAATATCTGTTCCTTTGGCCTGCAGTACTGGCGTCCACCAGCGGGCGGTTCCCGGCAGTGTGGTGCCGACATCATCTCCTGCAATCGGGTATCACCTGAGCCTGATTGCAGGAGATGAGTATAGATACCCGGCAACACACAAACATAGTTGCCTTGGTATCTTCCTTGCACCCTGACCTGAACCTGAGAGCTTTATACCTGATCCTTGCCCTGCAGCCTTATCTATCCATCCTCTCCCTGTCCTATTTGTTCCCTGTCCCCCATCTGCTGATCTCCCATTGATGACCCTGGCCTGGCTACATTTATGATTCCGGTATTCCCCATTATTATATATATACCTGTCTGATTATTGTTATTTGTGGGTCTCTGTCTATCAATCGGTTTCTTGTGCACTGTGTTATATTTGGAGGTGGTTGTGTTCATATTTTCACTTATCTTAAATAAATAATAATATTTTCACTTAATATATGTTTGGTTTCCTCTGTTGCTGTCCACGCAGTTCTGGTCACACCTGATGCATGACAGTATACCAAGGCCATCCCTGACCAGAAGTGGCTGCACAGAGGAACCGTCTCGGTTTTGTTTGTTTTGCTAACATGAACTCTGATGAGGTTGTTTATTACGCTCTGCTGGCATCAGAGAGTGGTAAATATTGCCGTCAGGCATTTAAAGAGTGGACCAGTGACCAGCTGCTAGAGAGTATTCGTTTAGCTCACTTCCTGGTTGATCAGGGCTATATGCCGTTTGGGGATGTTCAGCCCTGAATTTAAATGTGTGCTGAGCTAGCCCTGTCCTGTGTTCCAAAGGGCCGTGATAATTTTTCCCCCTTTCAGTGCTGATCAGGTGGAGCCTCTGGTGTGGCTTTTAGAGGATGACTATGCATACTTTTTTGAGCGCTATTCAGCTTGTCCTCAACAAGTGCTGATAGAATGTATTAACTCAGTACAGACCCTTATTAGACAGGCAACATGTAAACTGCTTTTTGCCCAACCAGTGCTCCAAGCATGGTCTGATCTATTGCAATCAGCCAGCTCACAACAAACCATTTCTGCTACCAGACACTTGGCCTCTGATGATATGGAACCTAACCCTGAACACTTTCTGCCTGCTGTCCAGCCTGAAGTTCCGGTGCCCATGTCCCAGCCTGAAGTTCCGGTGCCTGTGTCCCAGCTTGCTGCCCAGCCAGATGACCTGGAGCCTGCTGCCCAGCCACATGACTTGGAGCCTGCCACATAGCCTGATGGTCTTCTGTCCGCTGCCTAGCCTAATGTGCCTCTGTCTGCTGCCCAGCCTGATATGCCTCTGTCTGCTGCTCAGCCTGATGTGCCTCTGTCTGCTGCCCAGCCTGATGTGCCTCTGTCCGCTGCCCCGCCTGATGTGCCTCTGTCCGCTGCCCCGCCTGATGTGCCTCTGTCCGCTGCCCCGCCTGATGTGCCTCTGTCTGCTGCCCAGCCTGATGTGCCTCTGTCTGCTGCCCAGCCTGATGTGCCTCTGTCTGCTGCCCAGCCTGATGTGCCTCTGTCTGCTGCCCAGCCTGATGTGTCTGCTGCCCAGCCTGATGTGCCTGCTGCCCAGCCTGATGTGCCTGCTGCCCAGCCTGATGTGCCTGCTGCCCAGTCTGATGTGCCTGCTGCCCAGCCTGATGTGCCCGCTATCCAGTCTGATGCGCTTACTGCCCAGCTTGATGTGCCCGTTGCCCAGCTTGATGTGCCTGTGCCTGCTGTCCAGCTTGACGTGCCCATGCCTGCTGCCCAGCTTAATGTGCCTGTGCCTGCTGCCCAGCTTGATGTGCCTGTGCTTGCTGCCCAGCTTGATGTGCCTGTGCCTGCTACCTGGCTTGATATGTCTATGCCTGCTGCCCAGCTTAATGTGCCCACTGCCCAGCTTGATGTATCTGTGCCCATTGTCCAGCTTGATGTGCACGCTGCCCAGCTCGATGTGTCCGCTGCCCGGCTTGATGTGCCACTGCTCGCTGCCCAGATTGATGTGCCGCTGCTTAGCTTGAGGTGCCCGTTGCCTGGTTTAAAACCATGGGCCTTTTACATGCCCATCTTGGCGTGACTCTCCCCGATGCCCAGTTTGTTGCTTTGGACTTTTTGCCTCTGCCCACTGCCCGGCTTGATGCCATGGACTTTTCCCAGCAGCAGCTAGTTGGAGCGTCCCGAGGCCGCTCCTTCGAGGGGGGGTACTGTCAGGAAAGGTTCCGCCTGTTGGTGGCACTGTCGGACATCTGGCTTGCAGTAATGATGTCCGCCAGCGGGTGTCTCCTGGCAGTCTGGAACTGTCAGGGGAGCTTTCACCTGCTGGTGGCAATATCTGTTCCTTGGGCTGCAGTACTGGCGTCCACCAGCGGGTGGTTCCTGGCAGTGTGAAGCCTACATCATCTCCTGCGATCAGGTGTCACCTAAGCCTGATTGCAGGAGATGTGTATAAACACCCGGCAACACACACACATAGTTGCCTTGGTATCTTCCTTGCGCCCTGACCTGAACCTGAGAGCTTTTACCTGATCCTGATCCTGTCTCTGTACCTAAACCCTGTGCCCTGTAGTTGTACCTGTCCCTCCTGTGACCTTATTACCTTTACCCTTGCCCTGCAGCCTTATCCATCCATCCTCTCCCTGTCCTATTTGTTCCCTGTCCTCCACGTAGCGAGTCCCATAAGTGCAGTTCAAGCTGGTGAGGTGGCTAGCACAATTAGTGTTCTGCTGCCACTAAGAAGACAAAGACAGGTCAATCGAGCCCATAGTGCCCTTCCCGCTGCATTTGCCAATCTTCTGCAGCGCCCGTACTTTCCCCATTCACTGCCCAACCCGGAATTCAGGTGGAAACAGTTGACTTTATGTAACTTGATTTTTATTCGCTGTTTTTCACGAAAGATCTCTATAGATCTATTGTGGACCAAAGCAATTTGTATGCTGGTAAATTCATCGCCTTTCCCCAGTTGGCCCTTGCCAGAGATTGGAAACCTATTACGGTTTCCGAATTTAAGACCCTCCTGGGCCTATCCCTCCTCATGGGCATTACTAAAAAGAGTGATTTGCGGTCATATTGGTCCACTGACCCAATTCATCATATGCCCGTGTTCTCTGCTTGCATGACCAGGAAACAATACGAGGAGATCTTGCCGTTCCAGCATTTAAATGACAATGAACTCTGTCATCCTCGGGGTGACCCTGGATTTGATCGGCTCTACAAAATTCGGCCCCTTGTAAACCACTTCAACCAACAGTTTGCAGCCTTGTTTACTCCCAATCAAGTTGTCTGCGTTGATGAGTCCCTGATTAATCTGGCCGCTTGTCTATCAAACAGTATCTTCTCAGCAAGCGTGCCAGATATGGGGTCAAGATGTATAAGCTCTGTGACTGGGCAATAGGCTATACATATATTTTTGTGGTTTATGAGAGAAGAGATAGTCACGTGGAGCTGGAGAACTGCCCAGACTACATAGGGAGCACTGGTAAGATTGTGTGGGACTTGGTGTTACCCTTATTTGGAAAGGGGTACCACTTGTACGTGGACAATTATTACACAAGTGACACTTTTTAGTCACCTTTTTGATTGTGGAATTGGCACATGTGGCACTGTGCGATCTAATAGCCGTGGCTTCCCCCAACGGCTTGTCCCGACTTAGACGGGGGGGAGCCTGCTTCAGATGTAATAATTTACTCGCAGTGAAGTGGAGGGATAATCGGAATGTTTTTGTTCTGTCCTCCCTTCACGCAGATATGACAGTCCAAATTCCAACGTTGACTGGTGTTGTGGAGAAACCCCTCTGAGTCCACAAATACAACCTTAACATGGGAGGGGTGGACCTCAACGACCAGTTGTTGAGACCGTACCTAATTGCTCAGACGCTGGTACAAAAAAGTGTCTGTATATTTATAAGCTATTTATAAGGTGAATGCTTATGTGCTATACAAAGCTTCAGGTCAAACAGGATCCTTCCTAAAATTCCAGGAAGAGATCATCACAGCCCTTCTGTTTCCAGACGGTGCTGTGGCCCAACTTCCCAATCCAAATGCAGTGAGCCGGCTGCATGAGAGGCATTTTTCGTATGTCCTCCCTGGTACCCCTGCCCAAAGAACACCCAAAAAAAGACGTTGTGTCTGCAGAAAACGCGGATTTAGGCATGACACCCGCTTTTATTGTCCCTCTTGTCCTGACCAACCTGGTCTCTGCATCGGTGACTGTTTCAAATGCTACCACACACTAGTGGAGTATTAGCTTAGGGCACTACACAGTCCTAGGGCACACTTACACAGTGTCTCGAAAGATGAGATGGCCATCACATTTTGAGAGACCCTAATCTGGAATGTTTACAGTTTATATAAAAGTGCAAAAAATAAATAAAAAAAACACAAAAATGTTTTAAATAAAAAGCCAAAAAGAGTTGTCGTTTTATTTTTGTTCTCTGTCTTTTGTTCTCTCTCTTATGTAGCGCCGGCACCTTTTCCAAGTGCCCCGCTATATGTAAATTTAGTTTTTGCCCAGAACTATAATCGAGTTTTGGGGTTAATTGTTCTAGGTTATACTTTGGCATCAGTTTGATTGGGCTGTATTAAGGGTCTGCCTGGTCATAGGTGAGGTGAGAACCTATGACAGGTCTTAGAACGCAGTCTGGTTGGACGCATTGGGTACCAATCTTCTCTCTGAGCCAATCAGTGTGCGTGTTCTGCCCCACTGTGTATTCCGGGAGGGGGTTCTTAAGGGGCTGAAGTCATGTGATTGTGGTGGGTTCTGTTCCAGTCCAGGAGTGTCTGCTGACTCCATGGTCCTGGTCCTCCTGACAAGCCCCAGGGGCTCTCATGGCCTGGGGTGGGGATCCATCCGTTTCTGAGCCTAGGAACTGGCTAGTTCGAGGCACAGTAACTGAAGGAGGATTCTGAAGTGTTCCGGTGCCATCTCAGGATTGGAGAGGCCCAGCAACTCTACATGCGACCAGGGGAGGACTCTTCGTAGGAGGGCCATGCACGAGGCTGGCTGCTCGGTAAGAGCCTGGAAGCTGAGCTGTATGGACACTAATTTGAATCCGCATTTCTTACGGTATCGCCGGGTCGGCTGCAAGATACAGGTGCTGTAAGAAAAAGTTCCTAACCTATCCTTCAGTTACAACTAAAGTTTCTGAGAGAGACTTTTGCAAGTTCATTTAAGTTTCACAACCAAGTCTGTGGCAGAGACTTTGCTAATTCCGAATCACTTGTTGGCATACCCTCTATTCCCAACTGAGAGACTGTTCTGTTCAACATTTTATGCAAATAAAAATCCTTGAAAGGACTTTGAGTGTCAGTCTCTACAGTTACTGGGTATTAACCCTGGGAACCCCTAGACAAGAACGACAAGCTACAAGGAGGAGGTAATCGGTAAGCCCAGAAAACCATAGCTGCCCCACAGGGGTTATTGGCGCTACACTTATGTTTGCTCTCTATTGGTACTGTATTTTAGAACTGTAATGTTTTATTTTTACTGTGTTTTATTGTATTTGCTTTGCAGGTATGGTATGTCTTACTGTTATACTGTAATGTTTTATATTGTTTGCTTTATTGTTAACCATTATTTGCTTAGCAGGTATGCCATTCAGCTGCAGCACGAGTTTATTTATTCTGACAGCAACAGCGTTTGTTCCCACGATACGTAAAGCCGTGACTCCAGCGCTGTAGGAGGTGATTTCACCACCACAGTTAAAAAAAAAAGAGCACATATGCCGAAGCATGGGGGCAGGGGTGGAGGGGCAATTTGCTCCTAACATTAGGGGCGGATTGCCCCAATGCTTCGGCATATATTATTTAGGCACAGATTGCGATAAAAAAAGTTGTTTTATTGAGTTAATGTTTATTGTTACCATTGTTTGCTTTTCAGGTACGCCATTCAGATGAAGCACTGATTTATTTATCTTGACAGCAACAGCGTTTGCTCTCACGATACATAAATCAGCGACTCCAGCGATGATTTCACCACCACAGTTAAAAAAAATGGTGCATGTATGCCCATCAGTAGAAGTAGGTGGATGAAGGGCTGTATTCTAATGGTGGGCATACCCACCGATCAATCTCTTTTTTTCGTTCAGCCCACAGGCTGCATGAAAAAAATAACATTACAATATACGCCCAACAAGGACCAGCAACGTACTGGTATGTTGCTGGAATTTGAGTGGTTATACCAGAATAATGCCTGCAGGTTTAGGTATCATCTTGGTATTTTTCTTTTCAGCCAGCGGTCGGCTTTCATGTAAAAGCAATTTCTAGTGGCTAATTAGCCTCTACACTGGTTTTACAAGCAGTAGGAGGGAACGCCCCCCCCCCCCACCATTTTCCATGGTTTTCTCAGACTCTCCTGTCCCACCAGGGAAGCCGAGAATGCAGCCGGTGCTTCTGCCAGGTGACCATAGAGCTGATCAGAGACCAGAATGGCTCCAATCATCTCTATGGCCTAAGAAACTGGAAGCTATGAGCATTTCATGACGTCGTTTTCGAAGGATATAAACAGCGCCATTGGGAAATTGGAGCCTAATAGACCCCATTTTGTTCAAAAAAGAGTACCTGTCACTTGCTATCATAGGGGATATTTACATTCCCTGAGATAACAATAAAAATGATAAAAAATGAAAGGAACAGTTTAAAAATAAAATAAAAAAGCAAAATAAATAAATTTAAATAAATAAATAATAAAAAAAAGCAACCCTGTCCCCCCATGCTCACGCGCAAAGGCAAACGCAAGCGCCAGTCTCGTGTCGTATGTAAACAGCAATTGTACCATGCATGTGAGGTATCACCACAAATGTCAGATCGAGGGCAGTAATTTTAGCAGTAGACCGTCTCTGTAAATCTAAAGTGGTAACCTGTAAAGGCTTTTAAAGGCTTTTAAAAATGTATGTAGTTTGTCGCCGCTGCACGTTTGGGCGCAATTTTAAAGCATGTTGTGTTTGGTATCCATGTACTCGGCATAAGATCATCTTTTTTATTTCATCAAACATTTGGGCAATATAGTGTGTTTTAGTGCATTAAAATTTCAAAAAAATGCGTTTGAAAAATCGCTGTGCAAATACTGTGTGAGGGCCTTTGCTTTAAAAAAATATATATAATGTTTGGGGGGTTCAAAGTAATTTTCTAGCAAAAAAATTAATAATATTTTTTTCATGTAAACAAAAAGTGTCAAAAAGGGCTTTGTCTTCAAGAGTGGGTGATGTGTGACATAAGTTTCTAATTTTGTGCATAAAATGCCAGGACAGTTCAAACCCCCCCAAATGACCCATTTTTGGAAAGTAGACACCCAAAGCTATTTGCTGAGAGGCATGTTGAGTCCATGGAATATTTTATATTTTGCCACAAGTTTCAGGAAAATTAAAAGTTGTATTATTATTTTTTACACAACGTTGTCACTAAATTATATATTGCTCCAACATGCCATGGGCATATGTGGAATTACACCCCAAAATACATTATGCTGCTTCTCCTGAGTAGGGGGATACCACATGTGTGAGACTTTTTGGCAGCCTAGCTGTGTACAGGACCTTGAAAACCATTCACCGCTTTCAGGCTTTCTAAGGGCGTAAAATGGTGATTTCACTTCCTCACTAACTAACACAGTTTCGGAGGCCATGAAATGTCAAGATAGCACAACCCCCCTCCTCCCCCAAATGACCTCATTTTGGAAAGTAGACACTTCAAGCTATTTGCTGAGAGGCATGTTGAGTCCATGGAATATTTTATATTTTGCCACAAGTTTCGGGAATATTCAAATTTTTGTTTTATTATTATTTTTTACACAAAGTTGTCACTAAATGATATATTGTTCAAACACGGCATGGTTATTATATGTGGGATTACACCCCGAAATACATTCTGCTGCTTCTCCTGAGTATGGGGATACCACATGTGTGAAACTTTTTTGGAGCCTATTCGCGTACAGGACCCCAAAAACCAATCACCGCCTTCAAGCTTTCTAAGGGCCAAAAATGGTGATTTTACTCCTCACTACCTATCACAGTTACGAAGGCCCTGAAATGTCAAGATAGCACAAAACCCCCCAAAATTACCCCATTTTGGAAAGTAGACACCCCAAGGTATTTGCTAAGTGGCATGGTGAGTATTTTGCAGCTCTCATTTGTTTTTGAAAATAAAGAAAGAAAAGGAAAATGTTTTTTTTTTTTTTCTTTTTTCAATTTTCAAAACTTTGTGACAAAAAGCAAGATCTGCTAAATACTCAACATGCCTCTCAGCAAATAGCTTGGGGTGTCTACTTTCCAAAATGGAGTCATTTGGGGGGGGGGGGGTTGTATTGCCTGCCATTTTAGCAATGAGAAAAGCAGTCATAAACTAAAAGCTGCGTAAATTCCAGAAAATGTACCATAGTTTGTAGACGCTATAACTTTTGTGCAAACCAATAAATATACGCTTATTGACAATTTTTTTACCAAAGACATGGGCTGAATACATTTTGGCCTAAATGTATGACAAAAATTTAGTTTATTGGATTTCTTTTTATAACAAAAAGTAGAAAATATAATTTGTTTTTCAAAATTTACCATCAAAAGAAAGCTCTATTTGTGGGAAAAAAAGGACGCACATTTTGTTTGGGTACAGCATCGCATGACCACACAATTACCAGTTAAAGCAGTGCAGTGCCAAATTGTAAAAAGTGCTCTGGTCTTTAACCACTTCAGCCCCGGAAGATTTGGCTGCTCAATGACCAGGCCATTTTTTCCGATACGGCACTCCGTCACTTTAACTGACAATTGCACGGTCGTGGGACGCTGTACCCAAACAAAATTGATGTCCCTTTTTCCCCACAAATAGAGCTTTCTTATGGTGGTATTTGATCATCTCTGCAGTTTTTATTTTTTGCGCTATAAACAAAGAAAAAGCGTCAATTTTGAAAAAAACACAATATTTTGTACTTTTTGCTATAATAAATATCCCCAATTTAAAAAAATATATATTTTCCTCAGTTTAGGCCGATATGTATTTCTCTACATATTTTTAGTGTTAAAAATTGCAATAAGCGTATATTGATTGGCTTGCACAAAAGTTATAGCAGCTACAAAATAGGGTTAAGATTTATGGCATTTTTTTAATTATTTTTTTTTACTAGTAATGCGGTGATCAGTGATTTTTATCAGGACTGCGACATTATGGCGGACAGATCGGACACTTTTGACACATTTTTGGGACCATTGACAATTATACAGTGATCAGTGCTATAAAAATTCACTGATTACTGTGCAAAATGTCACTGGCAGGGGCCAATTCTTCCGGGGCTGAAGTGGTTAAGCCACATTAAGCTCCCCAAAAAATAAGCTTAATGTCCCTAGTTTGCCTTGTGGAACACCAAAATGCATGGAACTTATAGGATAGGTTTTAGAAGTGGAGAACTTAGGCTGTGCAAAGTTTCAAGACAATTGATTGAGGTTTAGGCACATTATCATTATTATTATTATTATTGGTACATTAGGCTCTTTTTACATTAAGCTGTTCACATTAAATGTTTTCTATTGTGTGAAGTTTGGGGGAAATTGGTTAACATTTAAGGTCTTTTTTGTACGTTAAGCCACATTAAGCTCCCCAAAAACAAACTTAATGTCCCTAGTTTGCCTTGTGGAATACCAAAATGCATGAGACTTCTAGGATATACATAACAAACAGTGTTGCGCTTCCTAAATAACTACCAATAAATCCTTAAATAAGAATATGTGATTAACTTGCAATATAGCAAGGTACTGAGTGCACAATCAAATATTCATGTTCCCTGACTGGGAATAGTGAAAAATACACAATAATGAAATAAACGTGTTCCCTAAGTGGGAATAGTGAACAATAAACAATAAAGATAAAGTCCACACACTCAAAAAATAAATTTGAATAAAAATAAGAGTCTGAATTCACAAATGTAATCCTCAGAGTCTTCTGCACAAAAACGCACAACCAGTGTGTTCTCTCAATACTGGTGTCATTGTGCTCTCAATACTGGTGTCAGTGTGTTCTCTCAGCGCTGGTGTCAGTGTGCTCTGTCTCAGCTCTGGTGTCAGTGTGCTCTGTCTCAGCTCTGGTGTCAGTGTGCTCTATCTCAGCTCTGGTGTCAGTGTGCTCTATCTCAGCTCTGGTGTCAGTGTGCTCTATCTCAGCGCTGGTGTCAGTGTGCTCTATCTCAGCGCTGGTGTCAGTGTGCTCTATCTCAGCGCTGGTGTCAGTGTGCTCTATCTCAGCGCTGGTGTCAGTGTGCTCTGTCTCAGCTCTGGTGTCAGTGTGCTCTATCTCAGCTCTGGTGTCAGTGTGCTCTATCTCAGCGCTGGTGTCAGTGTGCTCTGTCTCAGCGCTGGTGTCAGTGTGCTCTGTCTCAGCGCTGGTGTCAGTGTGCTCTGTCTCAGCGCTGGTGTCAGGTGTGCTCTATCTCAGCGCTGGTGTCAGTGTGCTCTATCTCAGCTCTGGTGTCAGTGTGCTCTGTCTCAGCGCTGGTGTCAGTGTGCTCTATCTCAGCTCTGGTATCAGTGTGCTCTGTCTCAGCGCTGGTGTCAGTGTGCTCTATCTCAGCGCTGGTGTCAGTGTGCTCTATCTCAGCGCTGGTGTCAGTGTGCTCTATCTCAGCGCTGGTGTCAGTGTGCTCTATCTCAGCGCTGGTGTCAGTGTGCTCTATCTCAGCTCTGGTGTCAGTGTGCTCTATCTCAGCGCTGGTGTCAGTGTGCTCTATCTCAGCGCTGGTGTCAGTGTGCTCTATCTCAGCGATAAGATGCTTGCGGGATGAGCCCGCACTGCTTAAGTGCTGCTTTTGTGAGTAATGTTTTAATGAGGAAATAACCGTTTTGATATACAGAGAGCACTAGATTTTGCCTTTTCTATTCCCATGTGCACCGGACCTCATTGAGGGAATTTGTACTGGCTGGTATCCATCTAATCAGCCGGAGGCCGTATGGAAGGAATAGGAGTTGCATGACCAGCTGGTCCGTTTGTATCCCAGAGAGGGAACCTGCTTTTTCTGACCTTCTGGTGAATCAAGGGTCAGAACGTGAGGTGAGCGGCTAGGATATTGAGGTGGAGCACTTACATTTTCAATGTTTATGCACTGGTGGTGTGTTGTGCGTTTTTGTGCAGAAGACTCTATCTTTATTGTTTATTGTTCACTATTCCCACTTAGGGAACACCTATATTTCATTATTGTGTATTTTTTACTATTCCTAGTCAGGGAACGTGAATATTTGATTGTGCACTCAGTACCTTGCTATATTGCAAGTTAATCACATATTCTTATTTAAGGAGTTATTGGTAGTTATTTAGGAACGCATTTTTTGTGTGTGCAGCAGCCAGGTGGTGGGGGGGGTATTTTTCAAAAACAATTTTTTTTATTTATTTTTTGTTATATCACCTACTACACATATCACTATTTAGTGATTAAGGTTATTATTATTATTTGCGCTGATAGAAATTTGTTTTATGGTTTTAAACTTATAGGATAGGTTTGCGAACTTAGGCTGTGCAAGGTTTCAGGGCAATTGATTAAGGTTTAGGCACTTTATTGCATGTTACCAGGGAGTACTGGCTCCATAGATATAGAAATACCAGAGCATCTGCTTCGATTGCCAGTAGACATGGGCGCCGTCAAAAAATTAGTTTTGTTTCCTTCCGTTTCATACGAAAAAAAAAAATAAGAATTTTCGTTAGATTCGTAAACTTTTCGTTAAAATAACGAAAGTTCGTTATGATAAATTATTCATTATGAGGGGCTCCCAACATCCCTGTACTGTGCTGACTTCCTGGGTTTTTAACCTTTAGTTTCGTAAATTTTTAGTAAAAATAACAAAAGTTCGTTATGATGAATTTATCATTATGAGGAGTTCCCACCATCCCTGTGCTGTGCTGACTTCCTCTGATTGGTGAACAAAACACCAGTCACAATTCTGTTAATTTGGATCCAAAATTCCTTAAAGAAATTTCATATTTCATATAAAATTCGTAAGCATAGAAATTCCCATAGGGTTCCCACCATCCCTGTGCTGAGTTCCCAGGTCTGTACACCTGCTGTGTGTCCATTATGAGGGGTTCCCACCATCCCTGTGCTGAGTTCCCGGGTCTGAGTGTACACCCGCTGTGCCCATTATGAGGGGTTCCCACCATCCCTGTGCTGTGCTGACTTCCTCTGATTGGCGAAAAAAACACCACTCACAATTCTGTTAATTTGGATCCGATATTCCGAAATTCGTTAACAAAATTTCGTATTTCGTATAAAATTCGTAAGCATAGAAATTCCCATAGGGTTCCCACCATCCCTGAGTTCCTGGGGTTTTAACTTTTAGGTTTGTTAACTTTTCGTAACAATTACGGATTTTCGTTATGATGAATTTATCATTATGAAGGGTTCCCACCATCCCTGTGCTGTGCTGACTTCCTGGGTTTTTAGCTTTTAGGTTCGTTAACTTTTCGTAACTAAAATAAATTCTGCTACTCCTCCTGAGTATTACGATACCACATGTGTGGGACTTTTTCACAACCTGGCCACTTAGAGAGGCCCAACATGCAGGGAGCGTCATCACGTGTTCTAGGAGCATAAATTACGCATCTAACTTGTTGACTACCTAATACACTTTTGAAGGCCCTGGAGCACCAGGACAATGACACGTGACACTGACGACAGATGGCACTGATACGTGGCACTGATGACACGTGACACTAATGACAGATGGCACTAATACGGGGCACTGATGACACGTGACACTGATGATAGATAGCACTAATATGTGGCACTGATGACAGATGGCACTTATACGTGGCACTGATATCATGTGGCACTAATACGTGGCACTGATGAGAGATGGCACTAATACGTGGCACTGATGACAGATGGCACTGATAAGTGGCATTGATGACATGTGACACTGATAACAGATGGCACGTGGCACTGATGACAGATGGCACTAATGACACGTGACACTGGGGACAGGTGGCACTGGGGACAGATGGCACTTTTTTTATTTTATTTTTTTTTTTTACTTATGGCCGCTGCAGCCGTTCATCTCTCTCTCCTCACCCGCTGTCTCTGTGTGAGGAGGGAGAGCGGCGCTGAGAGATGATTAATATGTTTACATATGAGATCATCTCTCATTGGACGCGCTGTAAACGGCCGCTGTGATTGGCCATTTACAGCGATCTGTGAGTGGCTGTGTCCGAGGGACACGGCCAGCACAGAACTTCCCCGATGCGCGCTCTCAGGAGCGCGCATTGAGGAAGTAAACAGGAGGACATTCAGGGACGCCCTCCCGGCAGGGAGCGTCCGCGCTGTAGCCGTCTTTCGGCTATAGCGCGGGCACCAAGTGGTTAATAATAAAAGTAAAAAGAACAAACGTAGTCAAAACATAGCCAGAGTTCAGGAACCGGAATGGGTATTCAGACAAGCCAAGCGTCAGGGAGCCGGAGATGAGCGTAGTAAAATAGCAAGCAGGATCCGGAACCAGAAGGGATGTCAGCCAAGCAAGTCTTTTAAAGGGAATGCAGGAGAGCATCTCTGTGATATTGACTAAGGCGAAGGCAGAGATCCACTGGGCTGGATGGCTTAAGTAGGCAGGGCTGTGAGCAGGATATCAACACTAACTGTAACTGTGGAGAGATAGGAGATGGCAATTAGCCACCACTTAAGCGGCCAGCTCAGAGAAGGAAGGGTAGAGAAGGAAAGACCACCAGGCTTGAGGGGAAAACGTCTATGGAAATCATGGAGGAGGACAGGGCATGTACGTCCGAGGATGAGACCCAAGAGCCTTCCTCCGGACCGTGACCTTTCCAATGCACCAGGTACTGTATGCGCCTACGGAACCTATGGGAGTCAATAATGGACTGTACTTCATACTCCTCATGGTTCTCAACCTGTACAGGGTGAGGACGTGGCACCTTGGTGGTAAAGCGGTTGCAGACCAAAGGTTTTAATAAGGAGACATGATATACATTCAAAATACGCATATTAGAAGGAAGGTCTAATGCATAAGCCACTGGGTTAATCCTGTGACGAATACAGAAAGGCACAATAAACCGCGGTGCGAACTTCAGTGAGGGAACGAGAAGTCGGAGGTTGCGAGATGACAGCCAGACCCTGTCCCCAAACTGGTAGGCAGGCGTCTGCGGTCAGCATGGAGTCTGTACCTATCATTAGCATGTCGCAAAGCCTCCTGGACTTGTGCCCAAGTGGAACGAAGGCCTTGTAGATGCTCCTCTAATGCAGGAATACTCTGTGGAACAAACAAGTCAGGCAACTTGGAAGGTTGGGAAGCATAATTCGCCATAAACGAGGACAATCAGGAAGCAGAATTCAAGGCACTGTTGTGAGCAAACTAGTAAGTGAAAATGTCCAAACTGGGCCCAAAGTGTCAATATTTTGTGTGGCCACCATTATTTTCTAGCACTGCCTTAACCCTCTTGGGCATGGAGTTCTCCAGAGCTTCACAGGTTGCCACTGGAGTCCTCTTCCACTCCCCAATGATGACATCACAGAGCTGGTGGATGTTAGAGACCTTGCTCTCCTTCACCTTCCATTTGAGGATGCCCCACAGATGCTCAATAGGGTTTAGGTCTGGAGACATGCTTGGCCAGTCCATCACCTTTACCTAGCTTCTTTAGCAAGGCAGTGGTCGTCTTGGAGGTGTGTTTGGGGTCGTTATGTTGGAATACTGCCCTGCGGCCCAGTCTCCGAAGGGAAGGAATCATGTTCTTCTTCAGTATGTCACAGTACATGTTGGCATTCATGGTTCCCTCAATGAACTGTAGCTCCACAATGCCAGTAGCACTCATACCGCCCCAGACCATGACACTCCCACCACCATGCTTGACTGTAGGCAAGACACACTTGTCTTTGTACTCCTCACCTGGTTGCCGCCACACACGCTTGACACCATCTGATCCAAATAAGTTTATCTTGATCTCATCAGACCACAGGATATGGTTCAAGTAATCCATGTCCTTAGTCTGCTCGTCTTCAGCAAACTGTTTGTGGGCTTTCTTGTGCATCATCTTTAGAAGAGGCTTCCTTCTGGGACGACAGCCATGCAGACTAATTTGATGCAGTGTGCAGAGTATGGTCTGAGCACTGACAGGCCGACCCCTTCAACCTCTGGCATCACTCATAAGTCTATTTCTCAAAGACAACCTCTGGATAAGATGCTGAGCACATGCACGCAACTTGTTTGGTTGACCATGGCGAGGCCTGTTCTGAGTGGAACTTGTCCTGTTAAACGGCTGTATGGTCTTAGCCTACGTGCTTCAGCTCAGTTTCAGAGTCTTGGCAATCTTCTTTTTTTTTTTTATCAAATAATTTTTTTATTTCTTTTATATACAAACATCATAAACAACAATAACAACATACAACCCAGCACGTATAGAGAGGGAATAACAAAAGAAATAAAGAACACACCCCTGGCCCCCATGCTCCCCCTCCCCCCCCTCTCTCCCACATTTATCCGGACCAGGGCAATCTTCTTATAGACTAGGCTATCTTTATGTAGAGCAACAATTCATTGTTTCAAATCCTCAGAGAGTTCTTTGCCATGAGGTGCCATGTTGAACTTCCAGTGACCAGTATGAGCGAGTGAGAGCAATAACACCAAATGTAACACACCTGCTCCTCATTCACACCCGAGACCTTGTGACACTAACAAGTCACATGACACCGGGGAGGGAAAATGGCTAATTGGGCCCAATTTGGACATTTTCACTTAGGGGTGTACTCACTTTTGTTGCCAGCGGTTTAGACATTAATGGCTGTGTGTTGAGTTATTTTGAGGGGACAGCACATTTACACTGTTATGCAAGCTGTACACTCACTAGCAAAGTGTCATTTCTTCAGTGATGTCAAATGAAAAGATATTAAATATTTACAAAAATGTGAGAAGTGTACTCACTTGTGTATATTGTATATACACAAGCAGTCTATACAACCCAATCGCAAATGACTGAGTATACAAGGTAAAAAGGCCCTTATTGGGAGCCGAGAAGTTTTGTAAAATCAAGCTCTGCCCAAATGGTAAATTGACACAAGTGGAGGGAAAAGTTATGCAGGCTCTGGGTTGCATTAAGGCTCCATTCACACTAGCGCGTTTTTTGATGCATTTTTCAGATGGCATGGATGCAGGGAAATTTTTTAACATGGGTTCCTATGGAACATGTTCACATCAATGCATTTTTGTGCCTTTGCGTTTTTGGAAAGGGTCGGGGACTTTTTTTCATGCAAAATGCAGCGTTTTGCATGTAATAGAAGTCAATGGACCCGTTTTTACCGCGATTTTGCAGCGTTTTGCGTTTTTTTTTTTTTTACACTGTATATAGCTGGTTGATAAGCAACCACAGTGTAAAAAAAAAATAAAAATGTAAAAAATAAAAATGTAAAAAATAAAAATGTAAAAAATAAAAAAAAACGCAAAAGGCGGCAAGCATCGCAAAAAGCACTGCAAAAATGCTCAAAAGCAAAATGCATAGATGTGAATCGAGCCTAACAGCCTAAAGATTGTACTGAGAACAGGAAAGCAGACCAGGCCAGCATGTGAGGCAACCACACCCAGGTAGAAGCTGCTTTTATATATATAAAAAAATAAAATAAAAAAAATAAATAAAAAAGCAGCTTACAGTGGCCTTGAAAAATGATCCTAAACTTTTCCTTTGAGCGCCAATATGCAAAGTTAGACACTTTCCCCTGAATGCCTACTAAATAGCCTTTTAAGGATGTCTAGTGCCCATACACACGGTCAGATTTTACGACGGAAAATGTTCGATGGGAACCTTTTGACAGAAATTCCGACCGTGTGTAGGCTCCATCGGACATTTTCCATCGGAATTTCCATCACACAAAATTTGAGATCTGGATCTCAAATTTTCCGACAACAAAATCCATTGTCGGAAATTCTGATCGTGTGTACACAATTCTGAAGCACAAAGTTCCACGCATGCTTGGAATGAAGCAGAAGAGCCGCACTGGTTATTGAACTTAATTTTTCCCGGCTCGTCGTACGTGTTGTACGTCACTGCGTTATTGACGTTTTCCATTTTCAACCAACTTTGTGTGACCGTGTGTATGCAAGACAAGTTTGAGCCAACATCCGTCGGAAAAAATCCATGGATTTTGTTGTCAGAATGTCCGATCGTCCTTGTGGGATGGGGAGGAGGACGTAGAGGATGTAGGGGAGGGGCCTAAGTGCGGTGCCTGTGAGAGGAGAGGATGGACGTCCCGGAGGTTCAGCAGGAGCGAAGCGTAGTGAGAGAACGCTAGCTCCGAGGGACGCACTCTCCCCCCCCTTGAACCTGCAGGCAGTAGCGGTGGCAGCGCTACACTCCAGCGAAGAGAAGAGCAGCTAAGTGACAGGAGCGAAGCGAGGTGAGAGAACGCTAAGCTCCGAGGGACACTCTCCCTCCCCCCTAGAACCTACAAGCAGCGGCAGCTCTACACTCCAACAGAAGACAGGAAAGTCAGCTGGAAGCGGTGAGTGACGGGTCAACTGCGCTCAGAGCGCCTGTTTGAATGTTCTATATTGCGGCCACTGAAGCCGAAGCCGCCCGTTGCACTGGGCCTTCTGCCCTCTCCCCGCTCCTGGTCTCTCTTCTCCCCCACCGCGTCCTTGCGTTGATTTACTGTTTGTCTTTTTTCCTCTCCTGTCGGAGCTATATGAGAGAAGTCTGTGATGGTGAACGGGAGTATGCTGTAAGCCCTGTATGCCCCGCAAAGAACGCAAACAACAGTTGGAAGGGCTGAAAATAGCATCTTTTCTCGGGGACAGGTGAATGAACTCTCCCCCTCCCCCTCCTACCCTCCCTTGACAATCAATCACGAACCTTTCGAGATGGATGGGTAAGAAAAAAAAAATTTGAAGATTTGCTGTTACTTGGATCTAATATAATTGCCCTGATCTTGTTTGCACGTATGTTGAAAACTGTTTGCGGGGTCAGCAAGATAGCCCTCAGAGCCAAGAGTTATTGCTCAAATACGGCTGATCAAAGAGAGACACTCTGTTCCAGCTACATAACAGCTCACAGCCATGTTCTAGCAGGGTTATTCTGTGAATATGTTAATGCTGCACGCCCTGCGCTTTTGTTTCAGTGTTAGTGGAATGTGATTTACGGGCAGTGCATCGGTTATTGCTATGCTTAAAGTACTTGACTGATACATTGCATACTTGGAAAAGAAAAAAAAGAGAAAAAAGAAAGAAGCTCTGAGGGGCCAGGAAACTTCAATGCTACGTATGTATGTCATGTGAAAGCAAGCTGGAAAAAGGAGGAAAATTGTCTCTTATGTGGTCTGAAAAGCTATCTTGAAAACACACGCTAGGCATAGACCTTGCTATAGGAGGGGTTCTTGGTAGAGCCTGTCATGGCAAACGTAGGACTGATCAAATCAAGAAGAAACTGAGTAGATCTGACAGCATTCTTTTTTTTTTTTTTTCTGATCATTGCGGAGCCTGTGGCTACTTGGAGCAGGAAGAGTTTACACACTACATTACGTTTAAATACCTCCCTATACCTGTCTATAGGAATTCACCTGCATATAAGGAGTAGAAGATGTAAACTGACCTAACTATTACTCGATCAATACCTAGAGCGTTTTTCTTTTCTGTTTTTTTCTTCTTTTTCTCTCTTTTACACACACTTTTAAATACTCTAGGGGGAAGAGTGAGGGGAGAGTGTTGAGAGAAAAAACTAGGGTACCTGATAAACTTATAAATATACGAGTGCATATTCAGGCGGAAACTAAAAAGAACCCAAAAAAAACATACATATCTAGTGCAAGAAGAGGAGAGAATAAGAGTAAGAAAGGGGGACCATCTTGGGGAGGGAAAAGTACCCAGAGGGGAAAATGAAGGGCAGGTCACAAAAAAACAATGAAGCAAAAAATCCCAAAGAAAGCCTAAATTCAAGCACGATCCAAAAATACCTAAAAGAAGCCAGCTCAAAAAGCCCGGGTCTAGACAAAAAACTACAGGGGGCTAAAGAAAAAAAGAAGGATCCAATATTACCAACGCCTCCTACAGAAGAGCTAGGAGCCTACTCCAGAGAGGAAACAGACTGTGAGACAGACCCAAACATCAGTAGGATGGAAGTTCAGAGGAATATTGCTCAAATCCCCACAAAAGTAGAGATGTCTGAAATGTTCGCGAAACTAGAGAATTCAATAAAAATAGAAATCTCAAATGTAAGGACAGACATGGGCCATCTGTTAAGGAGGGTGGAAGAGGCAGAGGAATTATCAGGAAAACAGGCTCAGGAAATCTCAGACTTAAAAGAACAAATGAAGAAAATGCAGGTGGAACATAGGGATATAGTATATAAACTGGAAGAACAAGAAAATCAAAGTCGACGCCAAAACCTGAGGATTAGAGCAATTCCGGAAGAACAGGGAGAAGATTTGACAGTCAAAATGAAAAAAAATTTTTAATCCTTTATTGGATAGAGGAGAAAACGACGACCTGAAGATCGATCGTGTACATAGAGTGCGCAAACCCCCTGGCCTTAGGGAAGAACTAGCTCGAGACGTAATCATCAAGTTTCATCTTTTTGAAGACAAAGCAAAGATTTGGAGTAAACTCAGAGGAAGTTCCCCCCTGAAATATGATGGATCCGCCCTGCAGATCTTTTCAGATCTCTCTGCCGGAACTTTGGCCCGGAGAAGGCAATTAAAACCCTTATTAGAGCAATTGAGACTGGCTAATATAAAATACAGCTGGGGTTTCCCAGCAGCACTACTCGTTCAGAGAGAGGGAAGGACAATAAGACTCAAATTTCTGGATGAATTAGAGGACTTTTGCCATAAATTAGATATCCCCGTTCCAGACATCCCGGGGAGGGGATGGGTCTAGGGAGAGACAGATAACCAAGGGCGGGGAGGGAGAGAGTGAGTGACTAGAAGGGGACGGGGAGGTGGGCGGGTGGGCGGGCGGGGGGGGAATTGGAAAGTAAAAATTAAAGAGACAAACCGAGTGGAGGCCTGCACGGGAACCGGGGGACTCAAGGAAAATCCATCACCAACCCTATCAACACCCTCTTAGAGGGAGATAGGGGCGGGATCGGTACAGGTGGCCGCAGTTAGAGTCACACCCTAGGAGATAAGGTTCATTGGTGCGGCAAAGATTGGGTGCCCACATATAGAACCAAGGCTGGAAGACGGCCGGGGGGGGGAGAGGGGGGTTTGGGGGTAGGGAGAGGGGAGGGAGGGCGGGTGGGGGGACACCCACCTTGCAAAAGCTAATTAAAAAAAAAAAAAGAAATATGGAAGCACCCTATCTGAAAAGCATAGATGATGGAGCTTAATTTTGTAACGTATAATGTAAAAGGACTAAACTCCCCGACTAAGAGGTTTAAATGAATTAAAGAATTAAAGGAGTACAGAGCAGACGTGGTGTTCCTGCAGGAAACCCACCTATCTCTGGAAACAAATACCAAACTGAACTCCGAAAACTACCAGATGTGGTATTATGCCGACTCTCCCATAAGCAGGGCGAAGGGGGTTGCAATAGGATTTGAAAAACAAACTAGATTTACACTAACCGACAGGATAACTGACCCAGAGGGACGGTATTTGTTCCTAAAGGGGAAATTAGGCGATAGGTATCTGACCTTGGCAAATGTTTACTGTCCTAACAAAAACCCCATAAACTACTTGATAAAGATATTGAACAGACTTACGAAATTTAAGATGGGGGAGGTAATACTGGCCGGAGACTTTAATTTTTGTTTGGAACCAGAGAAGGACTGTATGTCCCGGGCACAGGGGACAAGTAAGGGCTTACTAAGAAAGATAAAACTTAAATTGAAACAAATACAACTGGTAGATGCGTGGAGGGTACAACACGAGAAAATAAGAGACTATACCTTCTTCTCCCCTGTGCACGGGACGTATTCCAGACTAGACTACTTTTTGACAGAACATAGGATGCTAGATCAAATAAAAACCACACAGATAGAGATTTCTACCTTGTCGGACCATTCCCCGGTGTCAATGAAGATCGGGATACCCGGAATACAGAGACAACCGTATAGCTGGAAACTAGAGGAAAGTCTACTACAAGACGGTAAAACACTGGAACAACTACAGAAGGAAATTGAATTCTTCTTTAGTGTCAACGATACTGATGATATCACTAGCGCCACCCTATGGGAAGCGCATAAAGTGTACATCAGGGGAGTCTTCATCTCCATAGGCGCCGGGGAAAAAAGGAAAAAAAAAAAAGGAAAATGTCGAGAATAACCGATGAGATCTATAGACTAGAGCAAGAACACAAGAAACAAAATGGGCAACAACAGGAACTTTTTCACTTACTGGTCAAAAAGAGAGACGAACTTAAAGATATGAGAGAACAGGAAATAAATAGGAGATTCAATAATAGGGCAAGAGAGAGATATCGCTGGGATAATAAGACAAGTAAATATTTAGCAGGAAAGTTGAAAAAACAGCGGGACCTTAATTTTATTGAAAAAATTCAAAACGGGGGCGGGGGGATGGCGCACGCAACAGGGGAGATAGCTGAAGTTTTTAAAAACTACTATGAGGTCCTCTATTCGGTGGGTCAGAATGGAGCACAAGATAAAAAAAGCCCAGAAAAAATTAAAGAGTTCTTGGAAAAAAGCAATCTACCTTGCCTGTCAGAGGAGGAAAGACTCTGTATGGACAGACCCATCACGGAAGCAGAAATACACAAAGCCTTGAAGGAAACAGCATTAGGTAAAAGCCCTGGCCCAGATGGCTTCTCTCCCCTCTACTTTAAAAAATTTAGTAACATTCTAGTTCCAAGGCTGTGTCAGTATATGAACGGTCTCGGATCGGAATTTAAAATGGGAGGGGAGGCATTGCAGGCCTCAATAACTCTGATCTTGAAGGAGGGTAAGGATAGTACACTCTGCTCAAATTACAGACCTATAGCTCTTCTGAACACGGATACCAAATTATATGCTAAGGTACTCGCGTCCAGGATAAAAGAGAGGCTAACCGACCTGGTCCATCCGGATCAGGTCGGATTTGTCCCGGGGAGAGAGGGGAGGGACAACGGGGTGCACTCCCTCCTTTTACTCCAAGTACTGGAAGACGGCGGGTCCCCAGGTCTACTCCTGTCAATGGACGCCGAAAAAGCGTTCGACAGGGTAGACTGGGGACTCATGTTCGGAACCCTGGAGGCAATGGGAATAGGACCCCGCATGATCAAGTGGATAGGGGCGCTGTATAAGGATCCTCAGGCATCCGTTAAAGTCAACGGAACTCTGTCCTCAGTGTTTACAATGAAAAATGGCACCAGGCAAGGGTGCCCGCTGTCTCCCTTGCTGTTTGTGCTTTCACTCGAACCCCTGTTATCAGCTATCCGGAATAACCCGGATATTAAAGGGATCAAGGTCGGGACAGAAGAACACAAACTCGCAGCTTTTGCGGACAATGTTCTCTTTTATATAACTTACCCAAGGACAACGATCCCGATCCTGCTAAAAATATTAAAGGAATACGGGGAGATTTCAAATCTGAAAATAAACCCCAGCAAATCCGAAATCTTAAATGTCAGTATCAGTAAGCAGGAAGAAGCCAACTTAATAAAAGAATTCCATTTCCCTTGGCAAAAAGAGATTAAGTATCTAGGAATTAAACTGGCCCCCACGGTTAAAGCAATATATAATACCAATTTTATCCCCTTATTAGAGGAAATTAAAAGCGAAACCAAAAAACTTTCAATGACCTCCCTCTCTTGGATCGGCAGGATCAACGTGACTAAAATGGTTCTGGCCCCAAAAATACTCTATAAGCTACAAATGCTACCTATATCACTCCCACAAATATACTTAAAAACATTGAAAAGGCTAATCTCTAAGTATATTTGGAAAAACCAAAGACCGAGAGTATCTTTTAATGTTTTAAGTAGGAGCAAGAAACAAGGAGGCTTAGCGGTACCGGATTTTCAAAAATACCAAAATGCGATTGCTCTCACTAGGGTAATAGAGTGGGCAAAAGAGGTGAATGAAAAAAGATGGGTACGTTTAGAAAAAGAAATGAGTGGCACACAGTTAGGTCGAATAATTTGGAACCCTCCACACTATAGGCGTATGGGATTAGGGACACATGAAATCACATACACAGCACTGAAAATTTGGGATCGGATTCACGCACAAAAAAAATGGACATACAATTCCCCATTAATATATTTGAAGCAAAATGATTTTTTCGCACCGGGAAAAAAGGAAGTGGGGGGAAATTGGTTGAAAAAAGAAAATGCACAACTAAAGGACATAATACACCAAGGTAAAATTAAAACGTATCAAGCATTAAATAAGGACACGGGTTTAATGAAACTAGATGTCTGGCGGTTCCTCCAATTGAGTCACTTCACTGAAAAACTCCCCCATCCATTAAGGGACAAAGAGCAGTATAGACCATTAGAAAAACTCTGTCTAAAGGTGAATTCAAGGAAGAACATTGGGCGGATATACAAAACTCTATCAGAGGGTGACGACCTGGAGGACCCGCCTTACATCAAAAAATGGGAAAATGATTTAGGGACACGTTGTAGCGCACAGAAACTGAAGAAAATTCTAAAATTATTACACAGTTCGGTGGTAGATAATAGGATGATAGAGACAAATTACAAATGCCTCGCAAGATGGTACACGACACCAGACAAAACCAGCAGATTTGTAACAGATCAGTCGCCAGAGTGCTGGCGCGGATGCAAACAAATAGGAACCACAGCCCACATTTGGTGGGAGTGTCCCATCATTAAGAAATACTGGAAGGAAGTTCGCCAGCTTATAGAGGAAGTTATAGGGGTGGAAATATCGGACGATCCATGGATATGTTTGTTTCACGGGACAGACCTTCCCGTCAAACAATATAAAAATTCATTGATACCCATTTTTTTTAAACGTTGCAAAAAACCTCATTCCAAAAAAGTGGAGGGAGGCAGAAAGCCCCAGCATTAGGGATTTAATATTCCAAATGAGTAAGATACAAAATCTAGAAAATATAGATGAGAACGGGGAGGAAAGAGAAACGGGGGGAGAAGAGAGGGATAAATGGACAGCATGGAAGGAATTCAAAGATACGTGGAGATACGTGGAGGAGATTACACGATAAACAACCACGCATAGAAGGGCAGATAATTGGGGAAAAGGGAGAAAGGGGAAAAAATAAAAAATAAAAAGGCTTTGCAAGGTGGGGGGGGGGGGCTGGGGGGGGAGGTGGAAAATTATATGCAATAAATTTATAAAGGAAAAAATAAACACCACAAATGATGTGACTTAAAGAAAGAGACGAAAATGAACGTTAAGTTGAATGAAAGTCTCTTTAATGTTCGCTGAGCTGGAAAGAGAAAAAAGAAAAAAAAAAAAAAAAAGAATGTCCGATCGTGTGTACGGGGCATTAATCTTCAATGAATTGGTTAAATGCCATTACAAGATATGGTCTACTGCAGGGGTGTCCAAACTGCTTATCTATCTCTAAGTTCCCTCCCCAACACATAAAAATTTCCAGCTGCTTTCATCTCTTGTGCCGCAGAACTTGTCAGAAGTTATAATGCTGATAACAGAGTAGCAGGAAGACACAGAGCTTTGGCTAGAGATAGGTAAACACTACAGATATATATTGGAAAAAGGTTGGGGTGGGATTAAAGCGTGCCAACAGATAGTAATAGAAACAAGAGGGAAAACTCAGG
Organism: Lithobates sylvaticus; assembly: GCA_028564925.1. Lineage (NCBI taxonomy): Eukaryota > Metazoa > Chordata > Amphibia > Anura > Ranidae > Lithobates > Lithobates sylvaticus. The sequence continues at coordinate 103,419,435 of CM053034.1, read as the reverse complement.
ATCATAATCTGAACCAAAATTCAGATATCCAGTCCTCAAATGTCACAACGCTAACACAGAGCTAGAAATCATTAAATTTATCTTTTGTATTCATTATCCATTGATGAAACACAAGTATTAAAACTTAGCCTAACCTTTTGTCCTGATTCGAATACAGATAAATTCCACACAATAAAGGATATACATCTCTTCGCTAGAAGGTTGATGTATAAAGTAATAGAAGGCCGCTTTTACACTGAGGCGCTTCTAAACTGCCAGTAAAACACTCAGCACTTTTGAAGAGCTTTTCAGGAGCTTTCCATTCATTTCAATGGAGGGGGGCATTTTTTCACTGCCCCAGTGTAAAAGCATTAATTGATTTTAATAGAAATAAGTTTTCATGAGCGCCGCAGTGTGAAAGGGGTCTAATACAAACCTAGAGAACACCCCTTGCCTAATTGTGATTTTTTTATGCCCTACACAAAATACACAAGCCTGCTACTCAACCTCCTGGTTGCCCCATAATATCAGGGTGTGCCAGCCTAACTGAAAATGCCAGCTCTCTGGTAGACAGTTACCTATATCCTCATGTTACCTCACTATTTTCCTATATAAAGGATACTATAGATCAGTGATGGCGAACCTTGGCAGCCCAGATGTTTTGGAACTACATTTCCCATGATGCTCAAGCACTCTGCAGTGTAGTTGAGCATCATGGGAAATGTAGTTCTATAACATCTGGGCTGCCAAGGTTCGCCATCACTGCTATAGATCTTTTGAAAACCATTGAAGGTATTCACCTTCCCCAAAATACTTGGCTTGTAGCCCTGGATATAGAGAGTCTATACAACACTATTTCCCATAATAAAGGGATTGGTGTTCTGGAGTATTTACGAGAAAGAGGACAACCCACCCATAAATATAACCAATTTGTTGTGGAACTACTTAGGTTTTTTTCCCACTACCTCTGGGTGCAGGGGGTTGCGATGGGGACTAAATGTGCCACATCATATGGCAACCTATACCTGGGGGGTGGGAGAGAGATTTGTTTTCCTGTGAGGATGTAACCGGATTCCCTTGCAAAAATGTTATTGTGGTATCGCTATATCGATGATGTAATCATTGTTTGCTATGGAAAAGGAGACGGATCCTGGGCTGTTCCTACAAGCAGTTTCTATTAATGATTACAATTTAAAGTTCACAAGGATCTATAGCCAATCTAAGATCAGTTTTTTGGATGTGGAAATTTTTCTGGATGAAGATGGCCTTGTAAGCCCCTCTCTTTATAGAAAACCCTCAGCAGGCAATACAATCCTGCATGCTACCAGTTCCCACCCAGAACCATTGCTCAAAAGTATACCATACAGCCAGTATCTGCGAGTTAGACAAAACTGTAGTAAAGAAGATGAATTTGTAAAAGCCGCAACTGACCTATATCATAGACTAAAAGACAGAGGATACAGCCACCAGTGTCTCAAAAAGGCATATAACAAAGTCAGTAAACAGGAAAGTAACTCTTATTTTTTCTACAATATATAAAAAAGAATCAGAATCTGTTAGAATAATAATTCGATACTCTACTCACCTGAATGAAAATAAATAAACCGCGCTAGATAGAGGAAATAAGGGGAAGGGGAACCTAACCCAAGAAGGCTGCTGCTGGAAGTGGGATACTCACACCTGAAATTATGGGAATTGGATAAAGCTGCGCTAACAAGTATACAAAATTTAAATTGCTAAACAACAAAGAATAATTTACACATTAAACGTGGCCATGGAGGAGCACACAAGAATGGTAAATAATAAAGTCCAGTGGTGACTGCAATAGTCCAGGTAAGAGATCTTCTTTAGAACATAAAATCTGGTTTCCTGTAGCCAACAGATTTGCAATATTCAGAGAAAGACACCACCGTGACTGGCCTGTACTATCACACTGTGACATGCAAAAGTTTGTTCGATCCCAACCACATGTTAGATTGAACGCTTACCAGATGGCTGTATAAATAAGGCACTGTAAGTAAAGCCTGCAGCTTTCAGGGTAGGCGATGGCTGGTAGGACTAATCCACCCGGGAACGATCACTCAAAAGGAAAGGGGATCTCTGCACCGTCCGCTCCACCCAGAAACATATAGCTAGTTTACTCAGATATATAAAAGAAAGGGGCCACCCATAGCATAATACTCCTCTGTCGCCAGATCCTGCAGTGTCTTCACTTTATACAGCCATCTGGTAAGCGTTCAATCTAACAGGTGGTTGGGATCGAACAAACTTTTGCATGTCACAGTGTGATAGTACAGGCCAGTCACGGTGGTGTCTTTCTCTGAATATTGCAAATCTGTTGGCTACAGGAAACCAGATTTTATGTTCTAAAGAAGATCTCTTACCTGGACTATTGCACCTACTCGCCAGAAAAATTGAAAAGTTTGGCCCTCTTGTCAGCAGAACCCATCATTGACAAATATGTTAAAAAGTACTCAGAAATTACCTACAAGCGTGCTCCCTCTCTGGGAGACCATCTTGTTCATAGCCATTTTGACACCTCAAAATTGGTTAAACCTAAATGTCCTGGTACCTATGCATGTGGGAAGTGCGATGTCTGCCCGTTCTTGGCCAATAGCCATGACTTCATTCTCCCTAATGGCTGTACTCACTCGAACAAGTACAGAGTAACTTGCCAGACAGTAAGAGTAATATACTTAGCCAAAAGCCTCTGCGGAGGCTTCTATATAGGGAAAACTAAGCGCCCTTTTTATAAGCGTATTAGAGACCATATCAAACCAATACGCAAACGATTGATGGAGACAGCTATCAGCCGGCATGTGAGTATATACCATAACTTTAAACAAAACATGATTACATTTATGGCCCTGGAACACACACCCTTACACAGGTGGCAGTGTTGATCAAACATTACTACAATTAGAGGCCCGTTGGATCTATAATCTAAAAGCCACAGAATATCCCGGATTTAATGAAACTACGTTTTAAGCCCTTTCTTTAATTTAATATGGTTATGTGTTCGCCTTTCCTCTGTGTCCTGTCCTACAGCAGGCCATTTAGCCAACATTATGCTTTAGTTATCAATTTAACAATACTATTGTTATGTTTTATCTCTCTTTTTTTTTTTTTTTGTATTATGGATATATGTATACAGAAATATATGCTCAATCGATACCAGTTATAGACATTGTATATATGAATTAATTTTTTATCATATTTTGTATTTTTTGTTTCTTGGTACTCATTTGCCTTGTCTACCACTATATGTGGTAGACATGGCAAACTGGACATGTGGTCTCCAGTCCCATGTCCATCCTACACCATGCCCCATTTTGTTCCTATGCCTTTTGCCCTGTTCGGTGCCTGTTGAGATGGTGGGCGCAATACGCGACCATAGGGAAACCAAGGGCACTAATGGTTCTTCCAGTCAGTGCCCGATTTGCACCACTGTGCTGCGTTCTGTGTCAGCCTTGGAGCTGCCCTCAGCATCCCATAGTGTCCATCTGATCCCTGGCTCACTGTCCCTTGGACGGCGATGCCTTTGTTGCCCGACTAGCCTATGACAGGCTGGGTTGATGAGATGGGCGTTTCCACAATGCAATGACTCGGTCTTCTGACAGTCATCACCATCGCTGGCTGCGCCCCTGCCAGGCATTCTGGGCAACGTAGACTGATCTGCGACTCAGACGCATGAGCAATGGTGCCCTCACATCCGCATTCGGCTGGTGACGTCAGACGCCGGCCAAATGGAGGACACAAAGCTGGCTCCTCTGTCATTAGAGCAGTCAGCGATTGAGGGCAACCTGCTGAATTTTATTTCTCTGCTTAAAGGTTAGCCTCTGTGCAACATTGCCTAAATTATCAATTATGGGACAGCTTTTTCTCTATTGCCTTTCAGACCTGTATATGATCGGGTCTAATATTTGTCTAACAATCTTGAAGAAACATGCTTTATGTTTCTTCAAGATTGTTAGACCATACTCTTTCCATTACATCTTGTTTTATTTATAATTTGCTAATTTATTCTGATAGATATCTTTTTTTTTTCTTCTTACATTAATTATCCAATATTGTGAGATATTAGTCCTTGTATTTATTGATGCTTAATAGTGGAAAGGAAATAAAATAATTGAATATATAATGGACTAATATAAACTATATTTATTGAATAGGGAATTTTCATTTCTGCCCTGTAATATAGATCACTTATTGTTTTGAAGATAAGAGATGACATTAAGAAATATAGTGTACTATTCCTCCCTCTCCCTTTTTCTCTTTTTGTGTCCCAGCAAAACCAACCTTTCTAGTCTGAATACTTGTCCTAGATGCAGGCGCCCTCTTGTGCTTACTCTGTATACTGTTCTCCAAGTAAATCTTATGAATAATTAAAAATGGAACACCAGGGTTGCTTTCTATGCAGTAATGCTTTATGAACCATGGTGGCTGTACCCTGTAGCTATCTGCCTTCCTAAATTATTCCTTCTGTTAGCCTGGTCATTGTGTTGGCCTCTGGTGCCTTCTCTCTTCGGTGGTGCTGATCCTAGTTGTAATCACCTGGGGGCTTGCTGCGGTAAGCGTGAACAATCACAAATGTACAAACTTTCTGTAGTCATAATTTATATATATATTCTTATTAGAGCTGCACGATTAATCGTTATGATCTTTTCCCCTTCCCAATCTTCAAAACAGCATGTCATGATCTTTCTAACAAGTACAGAGAGTTCTCACAGCTGGAAAAAAAAAAGCAGGGCAGCCTGCCGAGTTTTATTACAACACAGTGAATAAGTAGAAACAAAGTATCTTTTTGTTCTTTTATCAAAAAAGGTGTGCAGATGAGGGAAGTTTAACCATTTAAAGACCAAACCTTTTCTGACATTTGTTGCTTACAAGTAAAATGTATTAGTTTCTGCTAGAAAATTACTTGGAGCACCCAAACATGATATTTTTTTTTTTTTAGCAGAGACCCTAGAGGATAAAATGGTGGTTGTTGCAATATTTTATGTCACACTGTATTTGCGCAGCGGTTTCTTGAATTTAAAAAAAAAAAAAAATACACAAAAAAAAAAACAAAATAGTAAAGTTAACCCATTTGTTTTGTATAATTTGAAAGAAAATGTTATACCGCGAGAAACGTGATCTTTATTCTAAGCAAAAAAAATCTTGATTCTCATTTTAGCCAGAATCGTGCAGCTCTAATCCTTATGCATTTATATTTTTAGATTTTGTACTCTATAGTTTTACATGCTTTCCGGTGGTTCTCAAATCCCCTGATGAGGCCAACACTGGCAAAACATATCAGGATAATACAGGAACCCTTAGCCACCATATAACTGGAATCTCACTTGTTAGACGACCAAAAATTTAAATTTTTTGATCGCATTTTAATCGTCTACAATAAATGTCATGTTTTACTTACTTCTCGTTTCTATTACCATCTGTTGGCACCATTATAATCCCACCCCAACCTTTTTCCAATATATTTGACTTTCTGGGATGAGGTGCCAGATGCTATATGGCAGTGATGGCGAACCTATGGCACGAGTGCCACAGCTGGCACTCAGAGCCATCTCTGTGGGCACACAAGAGGGTCCAGGACAGAGCTAGAGGTCTCTATCTCCTCTCAGCCCCCCTCCCTTACTTTCAGCCCCCCTCTTTTTTTCCGTCCCCCTCTCTGTTCCCCCTCTCTCTCAGCTCACCCCTCTCTCAGCATCTCTCTCGCACTCCTCTCTCTCTGTCCCTTTCTCTCTCTCTGTCCCCCCTCTCACACGCCGCTCTCTCTGTTCCTCCTCTCTCTCACCTCACCTCTCTCTCAGCATTTCTCACACCCCTCTCTCTCTTCCCCCCTCCCTCTCTCTCTTCCCCCCTCTCTCTCAGCCCCCCTCCCTCTCTTTTTTCCCCCTCTCTCTCAGAATATCTCTCACACTCCTATCTCTCTCAGCCCCTCACCCTCTCTCTGTTCCCTCTCTCTTTCAGCATATCTCTCACACCCCTCACACTCACCCCCCCCCTCACACTCACCCCCCCCCACCCCACTCACACCCCCCTCACACTCACACCCCCCCACACTCACCCCCCCCCCCCCACACACACACACCCTCTCTCTCACACACAAGCCCTCTCTTTCGCTCAGCCCCCCCTCTCTCGCGAATTGCAGTGTTGGCACTTTGCAACACAAAACCAATGTATTTATTTCAGTTTGGGCACTCAGGCTCAAAAAGGTTCGTCATCACTGCTATATGGTTACCCAGGTCAGAACAAATATATAAAATCACTGATGAAATCTGTGCCCAGGTCAGATTTCATGAATGGGGTTTACAACCACTTTACATTTGATTGCGATTTGTGGACTGCAGTCAAGTCATTCCAAAGATTTTCAATGTGGTTCAAGTGTGGGCTCTGACTATGCTATGCAAGGACATTAACCTTTTTCTCTTTTAAAGTGGGGTGCCACTGTCTCCAATGTTGTTTTTTTTTGGTAAGATGACAACGATTAGTATATATAAATTTATCACTCACTTGTTCCGTTTTCAAACACTGCTGCTGCCGGTTTTCTGCACATTTAAAAATAAATAAAATAAATTGTATAAATCTGGATGCTGCTGGTTGTCATCTTGCCTGTGGACATGTGAAGCCCACAGGCATCCTCTTCCCGGGACAGTGCTGCTGCTGGACCAGCATGCACCGCCCGTTCAATCCCCGATCTCGTGCATGCGCAGTAACGGCAATTTGAGCACCGTCAACAGCTCAGGGTGCCATTACAACAGGCGGCGTGGTAGGAAGTCCTGCCCCGTTGTGATGGCAACGGAACTGCGCTGCGTTTCTAAATCACACGATAACTCGCGCCAGGCCGCCGCACTGACTCCTGGGAACTATGACACAAGCTCCCAGGATAGTGCGGATAGAGGATATTGCGAAATAGCCACACTATCCCCGCCCATATCTGTAATCCCCATAGACAGGAAGCAGACAACTTCACAAGAAAAAAAAAAAAAAAAGTCAGTTTTCATGTATTTAATCACTTTTACATATTATGTTAAACCCGGGTGGAGCTCCGCTTTAAACACTGACATTTTTGCTGTGTGCTTTGGGTCATCATTTTGGAAGGTGAACCTTCTTTCCATTGACAGCTTTCTGGCAGAGGGCAGCGGATTTTCCTCAAGAATTCTGCATTTTTCTTTTATCCTGACAAATGCTCCAGTCCCTGCTGCAGAGAAATACCCCATAACAGGATATTACCACATCCATGCTTTATTGTAGGAATGGTGTTTGGACAGTGAGCTGTATTACCAGACATATCATTTCGTGTTCAGGCCATATTTTTTTGTCTCACCTGACCACCTTAAAAACGCAACTTGAAGATTCTGAGGCCACAAAAAGGTATTATGTCAGATGAAACTAAAATTTTATTATTTGGCCTGAACACCAAACGATATGTCTGGCAGAAATCCAATACAGCTCAATATTACTACAGTAAAGCACAGAGGTGGTAATATCCTGTTATGGGGGTGTTTCTCCAGCAGGGACTGGAGCACTTGTCAGGATAGAAGAAAAATAGATGGGGCGAAAAAAAAAAAAAAATTCCGGAGGAAAATCTGATGCCCCCTGCCATAAATATGTCAATTGCAAGGTGGTTTACCTTCCAACATGACAATGACCCAAAGCACACAGCAAAAATGACCACAGTGGTTGAAGGAGAAAAAGGTGAATGTCATTGCATAGCTTAGTTAGAGCTCAGACTGACAAACTGATAATCTGTGTAATGAGTTGAAGACTACAGTCCAATCACTATCAAATTTAATTGGGCTTAAAGTGTAAGTTCACCTTTACAGAAAATCTGTAAAGGTAAACTTACACAGGACCCTGTCCCCATCCCCCCCGGTCCCGCTAACCTAGGATCCAGCAATTGTTTATTCTGACAACTCGTATCGCCACTTTACCAGTCAAAGGATTTGAAATCCTCGCAGCCGTCTCTCTTCACCCGCAGTGACAGGATGGGCTATGTGGGTTCTGATTGGTCGGCGCTGCTCATGTGATGGAGCCAAGCAATTAGAATGCTCCTAAACGTACATCCTGACGAGGTACATTTTGGAGATTAAGCCGAGGGGGATTTCCAAGTCCTGAACCAGTGAGGCGGCGACCCGGCGTGTCAGTGCGGGTGATCGCCGTGCTGCAGGTCAGCAGGACCGTGGAGGATGGGGAGGAGGTCCTGTGTAAGTTCACCTTACAGACTTTTTTTTGTGGTGAACTTACCCTTTAAGCAGTACTGCAAATAAGATTGGGCAAATATTGCAAAGTCTAGATGTGCAAAGTTAGTAGAGACATATCCCAGACAAAATACTGACATTAGGGGGTGACCCTTTTTCCAACTCTGTGATTCTGTTTTTGAATTTTTTCTGATATGTTGGTGTTATATCTTTCACTGGGGTGTTTTAAGTTGCACTAGTAAATACAGCTAGATACAACTGTTCATTTCAGGCTGCAAAACAAAATATGAAGGGGGCGATTTTCTTTACCCACTTGTATGTACCATAGTGGAGATCTGGTACTGGATCTCCACACTGATAAACCATACCAGTGTGTTGTATGGGTGGGACACAGAAAACAATTGTTTTTTTTATGTGTCCTTGCAGTTACTGGCATTGATCCGGTGTGCAAAAATCATCACTGTACATAGTGTGAACAAGTCCTTAGTAGTGATGGGCTTGGGCTTATTTGAGATCCTAGTCCCAACCCACCTGCTGATCCTGCCAGGAAGCGGACACTGCACATCACAGGTAGTGAAACATTTCACGGTCTGTGCAGCTGCGGACCAGGCAATGTCGCACTGCCTGTGATTAGCAGTGTTGGCTTCCTGGCGGGATCAGGCAAGTGGGTTGAGACTAGGATCCCAACCACGCCTGAGCCCATTTTAAGTCCTTAATCTGTTCCAATGGAAGACATTCTTTTTAATTCACGAATTTAGTTAAGAATGTTTTACTTTAATTAACCAATCATGTACAGAGGAAATAGACTTGCTTTTCAAATATTGGATACATTTAGTATGTGAACATTCTCACATCCTTTAGTAATCAGCTTTAATGTGATTACAACTAAAACATTATTTTCTATGCTGAAATGCACATATGTAATCAGTGGCACAAATGCAATTACATTTCTACAAATGGTGTAGCTCAAACAAGACCCCATTAAAGTAACCACAACAGCTTTGGCAGGTGCAGGATTTAATCAGTGCATAAGTAGAGTCATCGTACAAAAAGGAAATGTACACAATATGTAAAATGGCAATGTTACAATGTTGATAAAAACCAGGAGTAAGACTAATGCAGAATTTTGGAAGCGGTATGAGGATTGGTGGGTAATCTGGATGCCGTGATTTGTTGTATAAAAGTATTAGATTATTTTCCAAGCTGCTCCTGTAAAAAATAAATAAAAAAAGCTTTAAAACATGGCATTTCAACTTCATCTCCTTCACTCTGTATCTATGTCCAACCGTCCTCACTGCTATTGAAGTCTTCTGTGCCAAGGAACATCCAAGCACACATTTTTCAGTGTAACTAGACGCAACTTCCCTCCAACCTGCATTTGACTGGCAGCAATTGGCTTTTGCTTTTCAATAGACTTGAGTTTTAAGTTGCTTTTGCATTCCTATACAACTTCAGCACCCTGTCCATTTTGAACCATTAACTCTTTCCCCATGCAAAAAAAAAAGTTTATTTTCCTCTAGTTTAAAATGTTTTCCCATTTACCCTGCATGTGAGTGAGCCTGGCTGCTGAGGGGAGGATCTAGGCAGGATGTACGCAATCGAGGGAAAGGGAAACGACATTTGTCATAATTTCACATGGTGGACGATGAACAGTATTGTGCATGGTAGAGGTGCAGAATTTTGTAAAGCTGCCAATCTAGGCTGCGGGTGGGTCATCAATGGGTGCTGTGCAGTAGTACTCAGGCACATTAACCTGTCACTGCTCTCCACTTGTGTAAAGCATGTACTACACTGAGGAGGAAATTCAGCCAGGAGCCATTTCTCCATAGGAAGAACATCACTGCTTGGTTGTGCACAGAGCAAATGCCCCTAATAAAAGAGTTCAAGGGACACATTTTATAGCTCAGAGGGATGAGAAAAACAAATAGACCCAAAAATGCTTCAACAGGTAAGGAGTTCAGCTTTAAAGCCAATAGCCTATTGACGCAGACCCTTAGAGTGGCGGCACTGTGCAAAGCAACAGAGCCTGTTGGGGTCACAATCCATAAATTCTCAATCTGATATCTCCCAAGAAATATAAAGCTTTCATTATGGCCTAAAAACTGAAACATACTGTAAGTATTGGACAAAACGTGTTAATATTTTCCCGGAAGTTCTGCTTTAGGCTGGCCATACACTATTCAATTTTCTTTAGATTCACCTTATTTTTTGAAAATAATTTTTATTATACAAAATTGAAAATATAAACATCCAAAAACATTTGAGAGATGTTACAAACAGGCACAACAACCAATGGCAAACAGAAAATTTGTCAGAGTATTACAAATCTCTCATCCAAACACATAGTATATTTTTCTCTTTTTTTTTAAACAGAAAAAACAACCATTCCCGTAGATCCCTCCCCCTTTGTCTCTGCATTCAGTACCCACAGATAAAACATACTGCCATAACCGCTAATCCTCCCCTTCCAGGGTATTTTCTGAGTCCACCCATCTAAACCACACCTTCCTAAATTTCTTGGGAGCTAGGGGGGCTCCTAGGTCATTTTATACATTGAATATCTGCATTAACCACCTTTAGCCACATTCCAAGTGTCAGCTGTTCCCCATGAATCCACCTCCTGGCAATAAGTTTCCTCACTGCAAAGTACATGATTCTAAGGAACAGCTTCGTATGAGCAGTCATCTCTTCCTGGTCGAATACCCCAAGAAGGCAATGCAGGGGGGAGCAAATATTCGGTAGAGCAAATGGATCTAATATAAATCCAGTAACCTGAGACCACAGTGGTCTAATCCTGGTACATTCCCACACCATATGAAGAAAAGTGCCCGCTCCATTAATACATTTGTGGCAGAGGGCAGAGTTTTTCCTACCCATCCTATACAGTCTCTGTGGCGTATAATACATCTGGTGCAGGTATCCAAGTTGAATCATTTTATCCGTAGAGGAAATAACTGATCCCAGATAGGAATCCATAACTTCCTGCCACATTTCCTCTGATAACTCCGGTATGGCCACCACCCACCATGCTTGAGCTTTAGATGTAGTTCCTATTTCCTCTGGCCCCACTGCCCTATAGTACCTAGAAATCTTAGTCGGGTCTGGGTCTATTAGTATCCTTTCCAAGCCTGTGTTTTGCCATTTCCAAACTGCGCAATCGCCACATGTCTTAATTGCACATATTGGAAGAACCACAACTTCGGTACATCAAACTGGTCCCTCAACTGTGAGAAAGTAGAGATATCTTCCTCCTGACATATGCGATGAAGGTATTTCACGCCATATTTTGCCCAGGTTACCTGTCCATCCGGTATTTTAAGAAATTCCCCCATAGACCTATTACACCATAGGGGGCTGTTTGGAGATAGCCAAATCGGTTCGTCCCATCTCAGCTGAGCGCAGATGTGAAATATTTTTCCAGGTAATGCCATGACCGATCCTACCTTTCGCCCCGGGATTCCCTTCCTATACACCATATTCTGTAACGTTTCCTGTGATGAGGCAACCGCTGCCTCCAGCAACATGGTGGCATTCTGGGTTTTTGGGAGGAGTCTCCAATGTAGAAAGGACAACTTCGAAGCTAAGAAATAAGAGCGCAAGTGTGGGAGGGCCATGCCCCCCTTTGTAACAGGTAGCTTTAAAACCACCAGTGATAGCCTGGGGGCTAATGTCCCCCATAATAAACTAATAATGGAGTCAATGTGTTTGAAAGTTCTCAGGGTCACAAACACTGGGGAATTAGAGAGGATGTACAGAAACTTAAGGAGAAAGACCATCTTGAACAAATGAATTCGTCCCAACAGCGTGAGTGGCAGGTTCTGCCATTTCTGTACCTTCTCCCGAAAACCCCTGATAATCAGTGACAGGTTAGCTTCCAGGAAGCTCGATATGGCCAGCTGGACATCAATTCCCAGATAACGAAAAGTAGATGTCGGAATGGGGCAGTCCTCTGGTACCACCACCCCCATATCTATTGGGAACAGAGACGATATTGCCCAGTTTATTTTAAACCCAGAATGATCCCCAAATTCCTGTATGAGCTGAAATGCCCCTATTTTTAATCCCGTCAGATTAGGAGTGGCCCTCAAATTTTACCACTAGGGGTTCTATGGCTAGGGCAAATAAGAGGGGCGAAAACGGACACCCCTGTCTAGTCCCTCTAAACACCGGGAAAGAGTCTGCTTTAGATTCACCTTTAACTATTTAGTGCAAGTGCCCGAACTGACTGCATAAACATGGAAAGTGTTTAGGTTTGACCTCATATATGGTTTTGGTAATTCTAAAGGAAAACCGAATAAGAAAACTATATAATGTATGGCCAGCCTTAAGCTGCCCAGACATGAAACTGGTCACCCATTTAAGAGCTTACAGATTGAAAAAGACTGTCTATGAACTGTGGAAGCACATCTCATTCAGCTCCTATACAAACTGCAGGAGACATACCTTTAACTTCTTTTCCAGTTTTACAGCATCTTCAGTAAACTTCCTGATCCCATCCGACAACTTTTCTACAGCCATCTGGTCTTCATTGTGTTGCCAACGGAAATCCTTTTCAGTCAAGTGGATTTTTTCCAGGTTACAGGCCTGAGCTGTACAAACACAGAATATTTTTTTTATTATTGTGTGATATATATATATATATATATATACACACACACACACACACACACACACACACACACAGTTACTGATTAAAATTTTCGTGTTATATTAATATATATATATAAACTACTTTTAGCTGATCTCCTTGCATTGCAACTCTGCATTAGTCAGTGGTAAATGTGGTATACACTATATACTATCACCCGACACTAGTTAGTTTCCACAATCCATGACAAAGAGGGAGTCCAGCGAATTTTTTTTTTTTTTAAAAAAGGTCAGCAGCTACAAATACTGCAGCTGCTGACTTTTAAAATAAGGACACTCACCTGTCACAGGGTCCAGCGATGTCGGCACCCGAGGCCGAACCGTCCCTCGGTCCTCGGATGAGGCCGCCGCCATCTTGGGTATGGGAATCATGAAATGAAGCCTTGTGGCTTCACTTCCCCGTTCCCTACCACGCATGCGCGAGTCGTGCAATGCAATAGGAATGCGCCACGCTGTCTCTGGGACCTGTGTGTCCCAGCAGACAGCGCGGTGGGACAGGAAGAGGCATAGACTTCCGTGGGAGTCGATGCCCAGAAGCGAAGTAGACAGAAGACAAGTATCTGCACCCCTCTCCCCCCTGAAAGGTGCCAAATGTGACACCGGAGGGGGGGAGGGTTCCAATGAGCAGAAGTTCCACTTTAGGGTGGAATACTGCTTTAACTTCACAGTTCACACAAATACGTTTTAAATTCAAACTGTATCACGGACTTAAGTAATTTTTTACTTCCACGGTAGCGCGACAATCCCTCCACCTCCGGGGTCTAACTAATCACTCTCACCTTATGGCATGGACCCCTGTGCAAACAGGTGGTCATGCAAGCGGGTATCAAAAGGGTTAACAAGGATCATAAACTTCTCGCACATATTTTTAGATCTCAGCAAGGACGCCAGGTCATAGGTAGAAAGAAAAGATCTAAGTGCTCACCGCTTAAGTATAAGATTTCATTTTTGTGCTCAAATGCAAACTACTCACATAAAGATGATAAAAACACAGCATGTAAAGCTGACAATCGTGTTAGTTCCGTAGGGCAGCAGCGGGTGACGTCATGCGTAGCTCCACCCCTGTACGCGTTGCGTTCATTTAGAACCTCAACGTCACTGACTCCTCCCCCTTCCCTTCGTTAGCAGACGGAGGCACTTGGGGGAGGGGGAGGTGTCCGACGGAACTCCCTGAAGGCCCGGAAGCCGGCGGAGGCGAGTACCGATCAAAAGAATTTTTATCGATCAAAAAAATGAACGATTAATCAAGTTAATAATCTTTAATTTTCACAGCCCTAATATACATACACACAGACATATTACAAATTAGTTTTTCTCTTCACACCTCAGTTCCGTTACAACCTTTCATTCACTTTAATTGCTCATTAACCGCTTTCCGACCAGCGACCCTTATACAGCGGCCAGATGGCAGGGCTGCGCGAATCGCCGTAGGTGTATGTTGGCCGCTTTAAGAGCAATAGTAGGTGCCCATTGCCAAAGAAAATGCATGTGACCAGCGGCCGCGATGACCACCGGCTACCCGTGTTCACTCCACAGAGCCAGAACGGGGAACTGTCAATGTAAACAAACAGATCCCCATTCTGATCGTAAAGTAGAGACATCTGCTGTTCCTAGTGATTAGGAACAGCAATCTCTCTCTACTCCATCAGTACACTCCTCCCACAGTTAGAAACACCTCCCTAGGGAGCATTTAACCCCTTGATCGCCCCCTAGTGTTAACCCCTGCCAGTGTCATTTATACAGTAATCAGTGGCTATTTTTAGCACTGATCACTGTATAAATGTCACTGGTCCCAAAAAAAAAAGTGTCAAGTGTCCGATCGTTCCGCCGCAATGTCCCAGTCCCACTAAAAGTCGCTGATCACCGAAAAAAATTATAAAAATAAAGCACTATGCAATACACCGTTTAAAACCACTGATGTTTCTGGTGCTCGAGGTACACCAGCCAATAGCAACATAAAATATACAGATATCTCCAGCCAGAATACTGTACAATCCACAGCATGTATAACCACATAAATCTCATATCGTCTCCCAGTGCGTTGACACATCAGCAAGCCTCTCACCTATGCGTTATGCCACAGGGTCACATGGCTTTCTCAGGAAGATCCATCAGAGGAAGCCACGTGACCCTCTGGCATAACACATAGAGGAGGGGCTTGTTGAGGTCACAATGCACTGGGAGACTAGGACATACGGGGTTTATGTGGTAATATACTATGAATTATAAAGTATTCTGGCTGGAAATATCTGTATATTTTATGCAGATATTGGCTGGTGCACGTCAAGCACCAGAAACACGCGAGTGGTTTTAAACAGTGTATTAAATAAACCGGCTTAATCTTAAAAAAAGATAAAGCATTAGTTCAACTGAGATTGCATCTTTAATTTTTTGATACTTGTCTGGTGGAAGAAAGGAGTGCCACATCACATGTAATCCTTTAAAAAAAAATCAACCACACGGCAGAGGTGTCCCACCTTGGTATTGTGTGTATATATATATACACACACACACAAACACTGATCTTATTTTCATTTTTAACACTGGTACGTCACATAGTGATTGATATTTTATAGTTCACATTGTTGATGGTATTGTAACATATCTTCATATGTGGAAAGTTTTGTGAAGGTCAAATCACTATTAGAGAAGTGGATACACCTAAAGGGAAAACACCCATTTTTTGCTTACATGATCGCAAGTATTTAATAGTTTAGTACAGTGACATTTTTACAGATTTGCGATTACAATTCTGAATGACTTATGCTCACTTACACAAGGGTTTTATGCTTATGCATTAAAAGCCTATGCCGTTGAAAGCATCTGAAGCATTTGCTAGGACCTGGGGACTATGAGAAATGTAAAACTTTTTTTTTAAATAATTTACCAGTTTATATGGGAGGGCTGGATCTAGTCAGTGAAGACAATCCAGCTACCCTATATGCAGCTGTGCAGCAACAGATCACCTCTAAGCGTAAGCAGGCAACAATAGCTCACAATAGCAGTGATCTACTGATGCAGGGAAGGCAGGATAGAGGTTCATTAGCTCTGCCCAAGCCTCTGTACTTACCGACTACTGCAACATCCGATGCCACATTACTACCTCTGTAAACAGCACACACTGTTGTGTTTAAAGTGCCTGCTACCCTATTTAGCAGGGTGTAGGAGCCCAGGAACCAATCAATTCAGTATCTAGGCTTAATATTTGACTGCAGCTTTCCCTATCAGCAGGTTTTTCCGGCAATAAAAGGAACCCGCTTGCACTCACTGTGGAGCCTGCAGTGCCCCAGACTTAACTGGTCTACAGCACAACAGCCATACCAGGTCTAAAATGACCAAGAACAGAATTGACATGACTGACAAGCATTTTCAGAAAGTCAATTTCTGCCCGTGTGGCTGCACTAATGGTTGTCATATGGTGGTGATGGTTGTCACACAGGCTGAACTTCAAACATGTCTTCCTTTATTCATCTGTCACATTGTGGAATGATGGGACTAGTAGTTTGCAAAAGATAAAGGCTGTGTTTTTTGTTAAGCCCACAGAAGTGTCTACGACTCTGCCTTTCTGGCAACATGAACATGCTTTTCCTATACTTGCTGAAAATGTTCTTAGACTGAAAAATGAAACCGAATTCAGCCACCAGACTTAAAGCGGGATTCCACCCTAAAGTGGAACTTCCTCTCATCGGAACCCTCCCCCCCTCCGGTGTCACATTTGGCACCTTTCAGAGGGGAGGGGGGTGCAGATACCTGTCTAAGACAGGTATTTACACCCACTTCCGGGCATAAACTCCCACAGGAGTTTACGCCACTTCCTGTCCCGGCGCGCTGTCTGCCGGGACACACACGGGTCCCAGCAGACAGCGTTGACTATTCTCATTGCGCTTCGTGACTCGCGCATGCACAGTAGGGAACCGGGAAGTGAAGCCGCAACGATTCACTTTTTGATTCCCTCACCAAAAATGGCGCCGGCAGCAGACAGCCGAGCGATTGATCGGCCTCTGCTGCCGACATCGCTGGAACCTGTGACAGGTAAGTGTCCATTTAGTAAAAGTCAGCAGCTGCAGTATTTGTAGCTGCTGGCTTTTAAAAAAAAATTCTCAGGTACAGTCCCTCTTTAAGGATGAGTAAACGAAAATATGTTTAAAAGGTTTTTGGGTGTGGATATGCTTGAAATGATTTTAGCATGGAAGAAGCACACAGGTCTAAGACTGCTATTGTACCTTCTTTAACAGTGAGTGTTGGAGTGAGCTTGGAGAAGTCTTTGCTGAGCTCTGCTAGCAGTTTGGGGGAAATGGTGAGAAAATCACATCCAGTAAGTTCTTTAATCTCCCCGGTGTTGCGGAATGAAGCGCCCATCACAATGGTTTTGTACTCAAACTTCTTGTAATAGTTGTAAATCTTGGCAACACTCTTCACACCTGCAAAAAATTGAAGAAGAGGTAGCTTATATATTCATTTTACCACTAAAGTAGCTTTGAGTCTATTCATACTTTTCCATTTTGGTGAGCATGTGTTGCGATAGAGCTGCCTATTCAAATTAATGGCATGCCGACTCACCAGAAAAGCAAACGGAGCATTTTTTCCAACTCCACAGCTCACGATTAAGTTGCCCGAATGGAAATTTTGGTGGCGAAACCGAAAAAAAAAAAAAAAATATATATATATATATATATATATATATATATATATATATATATATATACATATACATATACATATACATATACATATACATATATATATATATATATATTAGGGATGAGCCGAACACCCCCCCCGTTCGGCTCGCACCAGAACCCGCGAACGGACCTAAAGTCCGTGCGAGCTTTAGAACCCTATTAGTTATAATGGATGCGAACGTTCGAAATTAAAAGTGCTCATTTTAAAGGCTAATATGCATGTTAATGTCATAAAAAGTGTTTGGGGGACCTGGGTCCTGCCCCAGGGGACATGTATCAATGCAAAAAATTTTTTTTTAAAAACGGCCGTTTTTTCAGGAGCAGTGATTTTAATAATGCTTAAATTGAAACAATAAAAGTGTAATATTCCTTTAAATTTCGTACCTGGGGGGTGTCTATAGTATGCCTGTAAAGGGGCGCATGTTTCCCGTGTTTAGAACTGTCTCTGCGCAAAGTGTCATTTTTGAAAGTAAAAAAGCTATTTAAAATCACTCGCGGCTAATGTTAATTCACGGCTCCCGTAACACAGAGAACAGTGATTCATTGAAACTCATTCATAAAAAAAAGTCATTGATAAAAAAAAAAAAAATGAAAAAAAAAAAGCGTAGGGGTCCCCCCAAATTCAATAACCAGGCCCTTCAGGTCTGGGATGGATATTAAGGGGGATCCCAGCCAAAAAAAAAAAATGGCGTAGGGTCCCCCTCAAAATCCATACCAGACCCTTGAGGTCTGGTATGGATTTTAAGGGGAACCCTAGCCAAAAAAAAATGGCGTGGGGTCCCCTCAAAATCCATACCAGACCCTTATCCGAGCACGCAACCTGGCAGGCCGCAGGAAAAGAGGGGGGGACGAGAGCGGCCCCCCCTCTCGCCTGAACCGTACCAGGCCACATGCCCTCAACATTGGGAGGATGCTTTGGGGGTCTAAGACCCCTAAAGCACCTTGTCCCCATGTTGATTAGGACAAGGGCCTCTTCCCCACAACCCTGGCCGGTGGTTGTGGGGGTCTGCGGGCGGGGGGCTTATCGGAATCTGGAAGCCCCCTTTAACAAGGGGACCCCCAGATCCCGGCCCCCCCCCTGTGTGAAATGGTAAGGGGGTACAAAAGTACCCCTACCATTTCACCAAAAAAGTGGCAAAAATGGTAAAAAGGACAGGAGACAGTCTTTGACAATTCCTTTATTAAAATCTTCTTTCTTCTTTCTTCATCCTTCGGATTCTTCATCTTCTCCTTCCTTCATCTTCTTCCATCTTCTTCTTCCATTTTCTTCTTCCTCCGATCCGCTTCTTCTTGCGCTGGTCTTCTCGTCCTTCTCGTCCGGCATCTTCTTCCGTCGGCGTCGGCGTCGGTGTCGGTGTCTTCTTGGGCCGCTCCGCGCAATGGGAGGCTCCCGCTGTGTGAGGCTCCGCTCCATCTGACAGGTCTTTTAAAACGGAGGGCACCTGGTGACCCCGCCCCCCTCTGACATCATGGGGAAAGCCATCATGGAATTCCCCATGACGTCCCTGTGCGTCAGAGGGGGCGGGGTCACCAGGTGCCCTCCATTATAAAAGACCTGTCAGACGGAGCGGAGCCTCACACAGCGGGAGCCTCCCATTGCGCGGAGCGGCCCAAGAAGAGACAGAGACACCGACGCCGACGCCGACGGAAGAAGATGCCGACGAGAAGGACGAGAAGACCAGCGCAAGAAGAAGCGGATCGGAGGAAGAAGAAAATGGAAGAAGAAGATGGAAGAAGATGAAGGAAGGAGAAGATGAAGAAACCGAAGGATGAAGAAAGAAGAAAGAAGATTTTAATAAAGGAATTGTCAAAGACTGTCTCCTGTCCTTTTTACCATTTTTGCCACTTTTTTGGTTAAATGGTTGGGTACTTTTGTACCCCCTTACCATTTCACACAGGGGGGGGGCCGGGATCTGGGGGTCCCCTTGTTAAAGGGGGCTTCCAGATTCCGATAAGCCCCCCGCCCGCAGACCCCCACAACCACCGGCCAGGGTTGTGGGGAAGAGGCCCTTGTCCTAATCAACATGGGGACAAGGTGCTTTAGGGGTCTTAGACCCCCAAAGCATCCTCCCAATGTTGAGGGCATGTGGCCTGGTACGGTTCAGGCGAGAGGGGGGGCCGCTCTCGTCCCCCCCTCTTTTCCTGCGGCCTGCCAGGTTGCGTGCTCGGATAAGGGTCTGGTATGGATTTTGAGGGGGACCCCACGCCATTTTTTTTGGCTAGGGTTCCCCTTAAAATCCATACCAGACCTCAAGGGTCTGGTATGGATTTTGAGGGGGACCCTACGCCATTTTTTTTTTTTTTTTTTTGGCTGGGATCCCCCTTAATATCCATCCCAGACCTGAAGGGCCTGGTTATTGAATTTGGGGGGACCCCTACGCTTTTTTTTTTTTTGTTTTTTATTAATGAATGACAGCTCTCTGTGTTACAGGAGCCATCAATTCATTAGCCGCGAGTGATTTAAATAGCTTTCTTCCTGCAAAAATGACACTTTTTTGCAGGGAAAGTTCTAAGCACAGGAAACCTGCCCTCCTTCACAGGCTACCTATAGACACCCCCCAGATGTGATACTGCAATGCTGTTCTAACAGCATGCACACACATATCCCCAGAAATAAAGAACATATTGTTGTCAGCAGTCAGCAGCACACTGACACGCTGACACTGTGAGTGAAACATAATATGCGAGGCCGCCGCCGCGGCGGCCTCTTATACCGTGGGGCGTGTATTAAAGCCCCTGAGCTATAATTGGCTACAGGCATCCTGCCTGTAGCCAATTATGGCTCTCCTCGCTGCCGGCGCTGTGATTGGCCAAGCATGCGGGGTCACAGTGCATGCTTGGCCAATCATCAGCCAGCATTGCACTGCGCGGGCCGCAATGCATTGCGGGGCCGCTCGCATCACACGAATTTGATGCGAGCGGTCCCAATAGTTCTGGGCTCGCCGAGCGAGCGAACACCCGGTGCTCGATTCGAACATGGGTTCGAATCGAACACCGGGCTCATCCTTAATATATATATATATATATATATATACATATATATACATACATATATATATATACATATATATACACATACATATATATATATATATATACATATACATATACATATACATATACATATACATATACATACACAATATTTATATTTAGCTTTTTAATATGGTGAATTTAAATGAATATGAATTCTTTGGCCATTATTGGTACCTTTAGCACCAAAAGCTCAAGGAAAATGTATTCCTTTAAATTGTATGTATAGCTTCACACTGGTGCCTTATGCTTAATTTTGGTGTTAAAAACACTGCTTGCTACATTGTTGGTCAGTTAAAACCACAACTCCCTGTTGAAATGCATTGAAAACACAAGACCGCACCAGTGACCGCTTTTGAGTCACATGGCCTATGACAGTGATGGCGAACCTTGGCACCCCAGATTTTGCAAGTCCCTAGTCTGACTTGCAAAATGCCAAATACTTTGACCTTTATTGGGCATATAGTACCAATGAAGTCATCATAATGTGGTATTAAACTGTAAACCAAAAATGCAAGACATTGCAGCTTACCAGTTGTGGTGGCTGCGTTTTCTTTAGGCTTCCCCCCTCCCTGTTTTCACCTGGTGACCTGGCTAGTAACACCTCCTGTATTCGGGTACCTTTATTTCTGGATGGAGCACGGTTGCAGCTTTGGACAGCAGCATTGTCAGTCTGGGAGGAGGGGAGCGTTAGACGGACTAGCAGATTTAAATACAACAGAACCAGCCAACACTTCATAGGCAGTTACAGCAAACAGTTTTTTCCTTTTGGGACAAAGGATTTATATGAATAAAAGCTGATCACTGCAAGCACCCGTCAGTAGCAAATGGTTTATTGACCCTGTAACAGTTTGTTCTGTTAAAAAACAGACTTACTGGCAGGATCACCAAGTGAAAGAAAGCCTAAAAAGAAAACCAATGCTGCCTTTGCATTCAAAAAAATGGTAAGCTGCAATATAATGAAGGTTTGCCTTTGTAAAAGGTCTGTATAGTAGGGCCAAGTGCTGGAAGGTAAATCTGCAAATGTAGAAAAGCAAAAAGTCCACTGTAAACAGTAACTAGAGATAAACTAACAAATCCCTCAGTCAGTCCATAGCAATGGCCACTTCAAGCAATACTTATCAAATGTGTAAGTGCAAAATCTTGCTTTTAACCCAAATGTGAAATCTGTAATGCACTCATTCAGAACACCCTACATGCTCTGGCCATGCATGTGCATAGACACATATGGGACTGTCTCCATGCACACCATCATAGAAGTCTATGGGGTGCTACTGAACAGATGCAGTCAGTGCTCACAAAAATGTAACAGATGTAATAAGCAGAGGCCGCAGGATTGAGGCAAGAATGTATCTGGTGTGGGGAAGGTGCAGTAATTTAGGTCAGGGAAAGAGGGCAAAAATATGAAAGGGTATTAAAACACAGTGCACTTATCCTTTAACCACTTGCCGACCACTGCACGCCAATATACATCGGCACAATGGCAGCAGGCAAATGGGCATACCTGTACGTCCCCCTTTAAGAGCTGGGCATAGCAGGCGTGCGCCCACCACGTACAGCGTGACCGTGCCCACTGGACTCTATGTCCACCGGTCTCCTGGCAATCGTGTCATGGAGCCGCAGAACGGGGAAGTTCCTATGTAAACAAGGCATTTCCCCATTCTGGCTTGTGTCATTATTACTATACAGGATATATATAGCGCTGACAGTTTACGCAGTGCTTTACAACGTTAGGGCAGACAGTACAATTACAATTCAATGCAGGGGGGGGAATCGGAGAGCCCTGCTCGCAAGAGCTTACAATCTAGGAGGGAGGGTCAAGTTATACAAAAGGGTAATAGCTGTGGGGGGATGGGCTAATGGAGAAAATAGTGCAGTTGGTAGATGGAGGCAGAATAGGCTTCTCTGAAGAGAAGTTTTCAGGGATCGCCTAAAAGTGGATGGATTTGGAGACAGTCTGACAGATTGGGGTGGCAAATTCCAGAGGATGGGCGAGGTTCGGGAGAAGTCCTGGAGGCGGATATGGGAGGAGGTGATGGAGCTAGAGAGCAGGAGGTCTTGGGAGGAACGAAGGGGGCGATTAGGTTGGTATTTTGAGACTAGGTTAGTGATGTAGCTGGGGCAGAGTTGTGGATGGCTTTTTAACTTGTTAGTATGTTGAATTTAATTTGTTGGGCAAGTGGCAACCAATGGAGGGATTGGCAGAGAGGGGTAGCAGACACTGTGCGGTTTGTAAGGTGGATGAGTCTGGCAGCAGCATTCATGATGGACTGAAGGGGGGATAGTCTATTTAAAGGCAATGAGGAGGAAATTGCAGTAGTCAAGGCGAGAGAACCAGGGAGTGAATCAGGAGCTTTGTGGTTTCATTGATTAGGAGCTAATGGCTCCTGCTGTTGCCAAGCCTCGAGTGAGAAGAGGGAGAGAAGAGCAGTGCTGCTGCAATAAAGCACAGCACTGGATCAAGATCAGGTAGGTATTTCGGTGGGGCTAGGGGGAGCCGACATGGCAGGTTATTTACCTTAATGCAGACAATGTATTAAGGTAAAAAAACCTTTTACCTTTACAACCATTTTAAAGGTAAAGCCGAAGGGTTCATTCACCTTTATGGACTTTTTCCACAAACTTCCCTATGCTCTACCTTTTTTTGTACACAAACCTGCAGTGCTTTGTTTTGTAAAAGAATGCTTACTTTTTCATAGACTCATTTCATTGCCCTCCCCTCTCGGCCCTGTAATCTGCAGAACAGAAAGGAAATGGCAATGAAAAGCGCTGAAAAATTGTTCTTTTACAAAAAGGAGCACTGCAGGTTAATGTACTGACACTAATGCAGTGACGTTTTTTCAAAAAAATCAGTAAGACCCCTTTCACACTGAGGTGCTCAAAAACTGCCCATAAAACATTGGGCGTTTTTGCGATTCTTTTGCTGCTCTAGCGGTGCGCTTTTTTTTAAGGTGACATGACAGCATCACCTAAAAAAACAAACAAACATTCTGCGGTGCTTTTGATGCACTTCCCATTAATTTCAATGGACAGGGGCATTTTTGAGGTGCTTTTTAAAGCACTCCAAACGTGCCCCAAAGATCCTGCTTGCAGGACTCTTTGCACCGCCCCCAGTGTGAAAACATCCATTGAATTGAATGGAAAGCAGTTTTCAGGGGCTATTGTTAGCGCAAAAGCACCTCAGTGTTAAAGGGGTCTAACAGGGCCACGGACATCGGCTCCTTAACTGGCCGGAGCTGTGTGATGTCACTCCCGAGCATGCGCGCAGGAGCCGTCAGTCACGGCACACACTGGGGGATGAAACTGCACTTCACATGCGCCGATGACTACATCGGCGCACTACAAGTGAAATCTCCTAAACGGCAAACGTTTAGGAGATATTTCCATTATCTATAGGCAAGCCTTATTCGAGGGCTTACCTATAGATAAGACAAAAAAGGGTTTACAACCACTTTAAAAGCACATTGCAATAAAAACTGGAGCATTTTAGAGGTTGGGAAATGTAGCATTATTTTGGCACAAAATTGTACTCATTTTAAAGTTATGATTAAATGTACCTGGGTCTTCATTTGGTTCGAAACTCTTCTTGCCGGAGTTGGCTACATGCCAGTCCAATATTCTGCCCACAAATGGAGATATGAGAGTAACACCGGCCTCGGCACAGGCCACAGCCTGAGCAAAAGAGAACAGCAGCGTCATGTTGCAGTGTATTCCATATTTCTCTTCAAGCACCCTATAGGAATAATTTACAAAAAAAAATTAAAAATCAAGGTTACTAATTTAATTTAAAGGAACAACCTGCCTTGTATTGATCTACATTTTTAATACAACTCTTAGCTCAGGGGTAGGCAACCCCCAGCACTGGCGCAGCGGCATGCAAAGCCTCTTTTTCCGGCACTCGACTCCCCGATCAGTAGAGCAGCGCAGGGAAGTGTCAGTGAGACACTAATGCATTCCAATTTCAGAATTCCCCACAATGCACCTGCACTGAGGGGGAGGCACTGTGCCCCCACACATTGTAAAAGATGGCTCAGCTGAAGCTGCGATCGTCAGCTTTTGTAAGGGGGGGGTCCCTGTTTCCAGAAGAGGACTCGGTTGCCACTACCAATCTCAGAAAGAAGGTTTTTTTACTGAGCAAAACCACAATAAGGTGACAGTTTGCGTCACTTACTACTGAACCCCTCTGCACTGTGTCCCTTTAAGCCACAGCCAGTAGTCAGCGCAATGAAAATCACACCCAACTTTTCCTGTGGCGCAGAGCACCGCACTTTTTCTCAGCTGCGGGGCCCAACTTATGATCCTGCACACAGGCCCACTGCTTTCAGAAAATGCCCCTGATTTGAGCTCATCATTGCACATCCATTTCATATGCTTGTATGCGACATCACATACAAGCACGTCGGCTGGATGCAAGAGGTGGATCAGAAGGATGATTGTGCCAGGACAGGTAGATGTTTCTCATCTCTGCTTCCTTTTACCTTTGTGCATATCACAGGGAGGGGCAGATGTGTGCGGCAGGGGTTACAGCGGTGGGGCAGATGTGCGCGCGGCCTTTGGCATTTCCTAAACTTCCAACATTGCCACAATTTACAAATATCAGTTAGGTGTATCGTTAATGTGTGGTGCTGCATTTTCAGTGTTAAAGTAGCAAAGCAGGCAATAATGTGCACAAAGAAAAATGGGTATAAAAAAAGAAAAGCCTTTAATTCCCTTCACAGACATGACAGGGGGGTGTTGAAAAATTCTGCTTTCTACAGTAATACAATCAAATACTGTCCTCTATAAAACACTTAGCACTTCTTACTGCACATACTGCCCGACCCTCCAAACTCCACTCCTTCACATACTACCTGATAAGACTATTAAAAAATAAAACGCACAGTACAGAAAATGACTAGAGGGTATATAGGCAACACCATCAAAGCCACCACCAGATGAAATAGGGGCTACCGCACCTGGTGGTGGATGACCATGGCAGTTATGAGATGCCGACTAAGGAGAGTCTTGTTCCTAACCCATTCCCCATTGAGGGACTTGTTATTTAATAGAATTTGAAGTTTGAGACTGTTCAGCTACCATCGGTGTATATTTATTTTCTGTTCAGAAAATACCAGTTATGAACAAACCTCTTCCCCTCTGGATACATTGGACAACAGACTATTTACTCAGCACTTTCCGCCCTGCCTATGTGACTTTATCTAGCCCATACATTTGTATAGGGTGGGCCACTACACACCGTAAACCTAATATTTGCCTAAAGCTCCTGAGGAAGCGCATTTGCGTGCAATATGTACAGCAGCACTATATTACACTTACCCACACCAAGCCGATTGGATACTGGCTGTTCCACTTGGACGTCTTACGCCTATTAAGTACCGGTCTTGGTGGTTTTGATGGTGTTATCTATATACCTCTAAGCATTTTCTGTACTGTGCGATTTCTTTTAGCATGTCTATATTTTTTTTTTTTTCCAAATAACAAGTTTTTTTTATTGGAAGAGTCAACAATTACAAATATATGTCAAACAATACACGGAGTTACATGAACAGAGCAGTTACAAACATTGTACAAAACATCTCATATGCAATCTTGGATTTAGCATGGGCATCCCAAACTCAATACTACTTGGCACATTCTTTATACAAATATAACATCCTAACAGCCGGGGGGGGACTAAGATGTTATCTCCACCTCATCGCAGGTTGATGCGTTTCCTAGCCATGAATCCCATATTTTCCCATATTTAGTCGGGCATCCTCTATGTACATATATCTCTTTCTTGTATGGCAACACATTGTTGACCGCTGCTTTCCACTCCTGGACTGTGGGGGGATCTGGTCTCAACCATTTCCTTGCTATAACTAGTCTGGCAATAAACAGTGATTCTTGCAAGAACAGTTTGTGATATTTATCCGAGTCAGGGTCCGGGAAAATACCCAATAGGCATTGTTTGGGGCATACTGTTAGAGGGGACCCCATTTCGTCGTGTATGAACTTTACTACCTGGGACCAGAAGTCATGGATGATCGGGCACGTCCAGAGTAAGTGATAGAACGTACTATGGGGGCTGTCACATCTGGGGCACAAGGGACTGTGGTTCGGGTCATATTTGGCTATGCGGGCGGGAGTCAAGTAGGACCTGTGCATAATAAAGAGTTGTGTGAGTCGGTCTGATAGTCTGGTGGATATCTTTTTATTAGCTTCCAGGGCGTCTTCCCATTCCTCATCCTCCAGTGCCCCCACGTCCCCCACCCATTTCTCCTTCAGTCCGTACGCTATTTGTGCAGCAGATGGCCGGAGGAGGTCATTATAGAATATGGAAATGAGCTTTTGGGGCTCCTGACCCAGCAGGGTGTCCACTTGTACCAGACGTTCTAGAATGGGGGGTGTTTCAGCAAATTGGGTTTGGAGGGCATGGCGGAGCTGGAGAAATCGGAAGTGCATTTGGTTAGGCAGATCAAAATCTTCTTTTAGCTGTTGGAATGACTTGAGTGTGTCACCCCTGTACACATCTGATAGTATGGTTACCCCTTTGTCAAGCCAGAGGACATGATCCGGTATGGAGCGCAGCTCGCCCAGACCTGGATTATCCCATAACGGTGTGTGCGAGTGGGTGGGTGGGGCATTTAGTTTTTTCCTAGCTACCTCCCATATTTTACAATAATTATATAGCAATCCCCCTCGGCCCCCCAATGCTGAGGGGTCGGAGGGCTCCCTGAATATGATCTGGAATGGGTGGGTAAGTCCCCGAGTTCGTGGAGAGCCCAGTAGAGCCAGACATCTCGTCTTGTCCAGTTTGTCAAGGTGGTACATGTGGGACATTTGTGCCGCCAGGTAATAAAGCCCCAGATCAGGCAGTGCCGCCCCTCCCATATTTGTGGGATTTTTCAGGACTTTCCAGGCCAGTTTGTGGCGGGCTCTACCCCACACAAATGAATTAAGTAATGCCTCAACGGATTTGAATATTCTTAAGGGTAAGTAGGCCGGAGCATGCCAGAATATATACAGCAATTTAGGGAGTATTATCATTTTTATGATGTTTACTCTCCCCATGACCCCCAGTGGCAGTTTCGACCAGGTTTGCAATTTGGGTTTTATGTCGGCTATGACTGGTTCTAAGTTCAATTTCACATAGTCTTCCCTGAATCGGGAAACCGTGATCCCTAGGTATTTCATGGAGCTGACCCTAAGCAGTGGGGATGAGCTTTCTGTCTGTGTGGGGACTCCCACGTCTATAGGGAGTATTCGGGACTTGTCCCAGTTGATCTTAAGCCCTGAGTAGCGCCCGAAGTTGCGTATTACCTCCAGAGCCATCTGTAGGGAAGGGCCGGCGTCAGCTAGGTAGAGTAACATATCGTCCGCATATAGGCTCGTAACTTCCGTTACTCCCCCACAGTGCAGACCTTGTATGCTCGTGTTGGTTCTGAGGGTTGAAGCAAGGGGCTCAACGGCTAGCGCATAGAGCAACGGGGACAGGGGGCATCCCTGACGTGTCCCCCTGGACAAGGGGAACGGGGCTGAGACCATCCCATTCACAAGGATCCTGGCGCTAGGATTTTGGTATAGGAGTCGGATCCACCGGATAAAATTGGGTCCAAACCCGAATCGAGCCAGGCACTCCCAGAGGTACTCCCACTCGACAGAGTCGAATGCTTTCGCAGCATCTAACGACACCACTACTCTGGAGCCCATCTGGGAGTGCTCTGCCTGCAGGTTCATGTGGAGGCGCCGCAGGTTATGCGCTGTGTTCTTTCCTGGCATAAAGCCGCACTGATCTGGATGTATCAGGGACATGATTACTTTATTCAATCGTAGCGCCAGGACCTTGGCTAGTATTTTTATGTCTAGCTGAAGGAGTGATATCGGACGATAGGATTCAGGTTTCCCTAAGTCCTTGTCCGGTTTTGGGATGAGGACCACATATGCTTCACCCATAGAAGCTGGTCTATTACCTGTTTGGAACATGTGTGAGAAAAGCTCCCGCAGCTTGGGGGTTAGGACATCCGCGTAAGCGGTATAGAATTCCAACGGCAGCCCATCTGACCCGGGAGCTTTCGATGGGCTGAGGTTGGACAGGGCCTCTGTGATGTCTTCCATGGTAATCGGGGCCTCCAGCATCTCTATCTGAGAATCTGTGAGTTTGGGTAGGTCAATTTCAGCCAGCAAGGCCTCAATCTCCTCCCTGGGATTGTCTGCACTGGAGGTATAGAGTGATGCGAAGAAGGTGCGGAACTCTCCCGCCACCCCCTCCGGGTCAGTAATTGTGGAACCATCCGCCCTTCGAAGCGATACCACGGTGGGAGGCTTGTGATCCATGTGAGCAAGATATGCCAGCATGTGTCCCGCCTTTTCACCATGTTCGTAGATGCGTTGGTTGACATAAAATATTTTGCGTTTTGCTTTTTCAAAGTGCAGGCCATTAACCAGTCTGGCCTGCAGTTTGAGTTCCTCTGCTTTGTCAGGGGTCGGGTCACTGGAAAAGCTTTTTTCTGCGTTGGATAATTTTTGCTCAGCCTGCTCAACCACTTGCGTGGAGTTTTTCCTGTACCTGGCTATCCGTTGAGACAATATCATTCGTGCATGTGTTTTAAATGAGTCCCAAACCACATCTCTGGACGCTGTGCCATTATTTATTTGAAAAAAGAATTCCCACTCACTTCCAATGTCTGCTAGGTCTGGCACCACCTCTAGCCAGAATGGATTAAGCTTCCAACTGTAGGTTGTCGGGGCTGAATCTATTCGGATCTCCGCCCAATATGGGGCATGATCCGAGAGAACTCGGGGACTGAAGCCCACCCTCCCAAGTAATGGTACTAAGGAGCGGGAAACCAATATTAGGTCTATTCGGGACATTGCATTGTATGTTGCGGAGAAGCACGAATATGTCGTGTCATCCGGGTATCTATGTCGCCATGTATCTATCAAGTCTAAATCTTCCACAAGTCTACCAAACCGTGTCCTCGTGTGTGTGGGGGAGGTTGGTGGGAGCGTGTTGAGTCTGTCTTTGTCTCTGTCTGTTACGTTGTTAAAGTCCCCTAGCCATATCGCAGGTACAGTAGGGTGTTGGGACATATAGGCCAGTCCCTCCATGAGAACATTAAACTGAAACGGGGGGGGAATATATATTGCCAGGAGCAGGACCTCTAGGCCATTAATTTTGCCATGCAAGAATAGGTACCGACCCTGCGGGTCAGATCTGAGAGTCAGCAAGACAAATCTAGTCGTCTTGGCTATCAATATTGCGACTCCCCTGGAGTTGGCTGTGTGTGGGGCTTGGTAAACCCACCCCACCCAGGGTTTCTTGAGGGATAGCATCAATTGACCTGTGAGGTGCGTCTCGACCAAGACCATAACGTCCGCACGTTGTGCCTTCAAATATGACAGTACTGCTGTCCTCTTGGGCTTAGCTCGCATCCCACGTACATTCCAAGTAATACATTTAATTACAGGCATTGCATATTTAAATTTCCGTTCGTGTCCCCCCCACCCAGGGCCAGCGCGGCGGGGCCACGCCCCCCCCCCGCCTGCAGGGGGGGGTCGCGGCCCCGCCCACGGGGCCCAGAGCGAGGGGGGCAGGATAATATATTCCGAGGCCCTAGAGCCCCAGTATCTCACCGTCGTGGCGGGCTCTGTACTGCATAAAAGATGGTGTATAGGTCTATAAACATCTACATCGCTCTTCCCAGTATTGCACAAAACATTAATAACATATAAACACAGTAGCATAACATAGCTACAAACCTGTGCACCGACCTGTTCGGATGAACCGTCCGCTGAGCCAGCGGACGCTATAGCAAGTTCAATCCGACTAGGCCGGGGAAACTTTGCTTGAGCCTCATGGCAGCCGCCATCTTGGCTATAGGTAAAACAGGGGTCCGAGGGGACTCCCGCATCTAGGGGGACGGTTGTTCTCTGGCAATCCTGCCATGGTGCAAGGGGGGAGACCCCCGGTTGAGGGACAACAGGACAATGATTACAGGGGGGGTCAACGGATATTGCATAGAAAAAACCCCATGTCCATGTCCCGGGTGTCATATCTGGTGGGTACTTGCCATATAGCTTAAGGTTTCAGGGCCAGAAGTGTTTGTCTCTATACATAAGGGGTGTTTCAGCACATTAAATGGTGCCACTGGGGAGACAACATGGGGAGGGAGAGTTTGAGCAAAGTAGGATAGAAGCGTAGGGGTCCTCCTCTTCCCCAGCTCGCCCGGGGGAGCGAGTGTATAGTCATGCAGGTGAGTGGACCCAACGGTAGAAGGCCGCATGGGGGGCAACCTGAACTTGGGGCCCACCCAGCACCGGTACAATTATGGGCAACAGGGGTATCATCCATCCCGGGGGATCTAGGGGGGGCAAGGAGTCCAGCAGCAAGTTACAGTACCTGGCATGAGTTTCCAGAAGAAATGCCCTCCAATCCCTCGGGTGGTTACTATCCCTGCAAGCAGCACTCGGTGTGGATGTTAGCGCTTCTGCTGGGGGGGATCATCAGGGGCTGCCCGGGCCTCCAACCAGGACATCACTGCCTCCGGTGTGTCGAAAAAGTGCGCTCGGTCTTCTCCAGTCACGCGGAGCCTCGCCGGGTAGAGCATGGCGTATGCGTAGTGTCGGATCCTTAGCTGACGCTTGGCTTCGTTGAAGTGTGCTCTTTTCTTCTGCACCTCGGCAGAAAAGTCGGGAAACACTCGGATTTCAACGTTGTGGAACGGTATGTTCCCCTTCGTTCTCGTGAGGCGGAGGACAGCATCCCTGTCGCGAAAGTTTAGTAGCTTGGCTATGAAGGTTCTTGGAGGTGCGCCTTGGGGGGGAGGTTTGGATGCCAGTCTATGCGCCCGCTCCACCACGAACGACGTGGAGAATTCAGCCCGGCCAAAGGTCTTGATAAGCAGGTTCTCCAGAAACGTGGGGGGGTCAGGGCCCTCCGAGCCCTCCGGCAGTCCCACGAATCGCAGATTGCATCTGCGTAGGCGATTCTCAACGTCGTCCTGTTTCACTAGCACCATGTTAAGCTGGTGTTGGAGCCGTTCGGTCGTCGTCTGTAGTGGCGGCACTTCGTCCTCCACCCTGCTTATTCGGTGCTCCGTTTCCGAGACCCGGTCTCTCAGTTTCTGGAGATCTTGGCGGATCAATGACACGTCCACCTTAATCTCCTCGATTTTAGACGTGAGGGTACTCTTACAGTCTGAGATTGCTTCCAGCACGCGCGTTGTGTCCTCCGCCGCTGTATCTCCCGCCGAGGAGGACTCGGCGCCATCTTCCCCCGAGGCCTCCTTTCCCGCGTGGCGGTACTTGGCCAGCTTTGCAGCTGTATCTTTGGCCGCTTTTGGTGGCGACATGTTCCCCAGGTAGTCGGGAGTTCACTCAGCCTCGGCAGGTGTAGTTTAGAAGGATATGTGGCCGCAGGATAGTTGAAAACGGATCTCGGGCAAGCGGAGCTCCCACTCAGCACTCCTCACTCCATGCCGTCCAGGCCACGCCCCAGCATGTCTATATTTTAATACATTTTCTGTAATAAAGATCAAAAGTTTTTCAACTTTGTGTACTGTATTGTATTCAGTCCTAAAAGTGAAATTGCCATTTAAAATGTCAGTTCATCTAGAACGTTTTTTTTCTAGCTTGGGTTTGGAGCTGGGAAGGGTTAGTCTGCATTTTATGGTTGTTAGAGGCCTTATTATTGGGGATTTCCTCTTGACAACATTGTCACCTGAAAATGAAGTGAGGGAAATCTCCAATGGGTGTACAGTACCCACCCTGCAACTTTCTTCGGCGACATGTCATTGGGCAGGAAGTAAGCGAAAATCTCCCCAACATGGTCACAGTATTAAAAATAGGATTTTTTGTACTCACCGTAAAATCCTTTTCCCTGTAATTCACCGACCGACACAGCTCCTCTCTTAGCCATTGGGTTGTTATGCCACCTTTAGGAGAATACTAGGCATTACTTGTTATGCAACACACAGAACTTTCCAGTTCCGCCCAGGGGGCGGTCCATTGGGTAACAACATCCCAGCCTGCCCTGCAGCCATCAGTACGTCAACAAGCAGTATAACGTAAAGAAAAAATAGGAGGGGCGGGTGCTGTGTCGGTCGGTGTATTACAGAGAAAAGGATTTTACGGTGAGTACAAAAAATCCTATTTTCTCTTATATTCACCGACCGACACAGCTCCTCTCTTAGCCATTGGGACGTCCCCAAGCAGTGCCAAACGAGGGGCGGGAAAAACAGCATAAAAAAACTTCATCCACCAGGCCAGTGGGAACTAGTGAAACTTCACCCACAAAAAAACCACAGTGCGTGGATAACCACCACAAAAACAGGGTACCCTCAACAGGAGTGACTACCCACAACCGCACCAAACTGCGGAATGTAATGCAACAGTGCATTAACTTAACGGTACTGTGTTTTTCATCGGAAAACCAGGAAAATAAAAGTATTGCATACTCATTGCAACTATACGGCCGCCTGCAAAACTTTGCGCCCAAAACAGGCATCAGCCGATGCACTGACGTCTACTTTGTAGAACTTAGTAAACGTGTGGACAGACAACCAGGTCGCCGCTTTACACACTTGAGCGACAGACGCTTGGTGTCGGACAGCCCTTCAAGGCGTAGGCTTGTACTACGATCTGTCTGATCCACCTAGAAATGGTGGCCGACGAGACCGCCATGCCTTTCTTTGGACCAGCCACCAAAACAAACAGTGAGTCTGACTTCCGGAAGGGAGCTGTGGCAGACAAATACACCTTCAGAGCCCGAACCACATCCAACGCATGAAGGGCCACCTCCTTAGGATGTGTCGGCTTAGGACACAGGGATGGCAAAACAATGTCCTCATTGATGTGAAACGCCGAGACCACCTTCGGCAGAAAAGATGGTTCCGGACGCAACACCACCTTATCCTTGTGGATAACCATATGGGGAGACTTGCAGGACAAGGCCGCCAGTTCCGAAACCCTCCTGGCTGATGTGATAGCCACTAGAAAAAACACTTTCTGGGAAAGAGTCAACAGAGGAATCTCCCTGATATTTTCAAACGGTGGTTTTTGAAGCGCCGATAACACCAGGTTCAGATCCCATGGAGGCAACGGTGGACGCACCGGAGGGACCACACGTCGCACCCCCTGAACAAAGGTACTCACTAACGAGTGAGACGCCAGGGGTCGCTGGAAAAAAACAGCCAGGGCTGATATTTGTCCTTTAATGGTGCTTAATGCCAACCTCTGGTCTACTCCTTGCTGAAGAAAAAGCAGGATTCTGGATATAGAAAAAGAACGCGGATGCCACCCTTTCTCTTCACACATGGAGATGTAAGCCTTCCAGGTGCGATGATATATCTTCCGAGAAGAAGATTTCCGTGCTCCTAACATAGTGGGGATCACCGAGTTCGACAGTCCCCGGTCCCTCAGTACCTGGCTCTCAACAGCCATGCCGTTAAAGCCAGCGATGGTAAAGCAGGATGGAGAATCGGGCCTTGAGACAGAAGGTCCTCCCTTAATGGCAGTCGCCACGGGGCGTCTGCCACCAGGCGCACTAGGTCTGCGTACCAAGGTCGCTGAGGCCAATCTGGAGCGACCAGAATCACTGGAATCCCCTCGACTCCTACTCTGCGGAGCAGACGTGGTAGCAGCTTCAACGGAGGAAAAGCATAGATCAGCTGATACTGACCCCACGGAGCTACCAGCGCGTCTGACGCGTCTGCCCAAGGATCTCTTGTCCTGGACATGAATCTTGGCACCTCCCGATTGAGACGGGAGACCAGAAGATCCACGTCTGGTGTGCCCCACCGCAGGCACAGTAGCCTGAACACCTCCGGATGCAACGCCCATTCTCCTGGGACCAGCATTTGGCGACTCAGAAAGTCCGCCTGCCAGTTCTCCACTCCTGGGATGTAAATGGCCGACAGGGCCGGTACATGTCGCTCTGCCCACCGAAGTATGTGAGCGACCTCCTGTGCAGCGGCTGAGCTTCTTGTTCCTCCTTGGTGATTCACATACGCCACTGCAGTGGCGTTGTCTGACTGGATCCTGATCGGACGCCCCTGCAGTCTTACTGACCATGTGGAGAGGCATAGCCTGATCGCCCTCAGCTCGAGCAGATTGATCGGCAATTTGGATTCCTCCGTCGACCAGAGGCCCTGAGCCGACTGAACCCCCATCACTCCACCCCAGCCGGATAGACTGGTATCCGTAGCGATCACCGTCCATTTCAGAGGAAGGAACGACTTCCCGGATTGAAGCACCGGGGACCTCAGCCACCAGACCAGCAAATTTCTGACTGGCTGGCTCACCTGGATCAGTCGATCCAGGGTCAATTGAGATTTGTCCCATTGTGATAAAATCTCCTTCTGTAGGACTCTGGTGTGGAACTGGGCATACGGCACTGCCTCGAAGGCGGCCACCATGAGACCCAGAACTCGCATACAGGAGCGAAGCGACGACCGCTTGCGGTCCATCAGCCGTTTTACTGCAACTCAGAGTCTGCAGCTTTTCTGAAGGAAGAAAAACTCTTGCTTCCCTGGAGTCCAGTATCAAGCCTAGGTACTCCAAACGCTGGGTCGGTACTACCACCGACTTCTTTAGGTTTAACAGCCACCCAAACTCTTGCAGGGTCTGTACGGTGATCGCAACATCCTCCTCTAACTCTGAGGCGGAAGATGCTCTCAGGAGGAGATCGTCCAAGTATCCCACGATCGCGATCCCACGTTGCCGCAGCAATGCCAAAACTGGAGCCAATACTTTGTTAAAGACTCTGGGGGCTGAAGCCAAACCAAAAGGGAGAGCCACGAACTGATAGTGGGCTTCCCCGACCGCAAACCGCAGAAACTTTTGATGCCGGAGGCATATGGGTATGTGCAGGTACGCATCCTGGATGTCCAAGGACGCCAGAAAGTCCCCTTGATGGAGTGCCGTGACTACCGAGCGAACTGATTCCATTCTGAACCTCTGCACCTTCACAAAGTGGTTGAGAGCTTTCAAGTCCAGTATTGGACGTACCCCTCCCTTCTTGGGAACTACAAACAGATTCGAGTAGAACCCTTGGAAATGTTCCAATTTCGGAACAGGCACAATCACCCCGCGATTCAGCAGGTCTCTTACTGCCCCCAAGAGGGCCTCCCGGCGAACCGGGGAAACGGGTATGCTGGAGGGGAAGAACCTGTTCTGCGGCCAGGAGAGGAACTCTATTTTGTAGCCGCAGGAAATCAGGTCGCAGACCCATTGATCGCATAGTCGGGCGGACAACCGGGCTGCAAATTCCCGTGGCGTCCCCCCACCCGAGACATGGGTGGGGGAAAACCTTCATGCGGTAGCACCTTTGTTCACAGGCTTGTTAGGCTTGCGGTTCCAGGGACGTTTCTGTCCTTCCGTGGTCGTCCTGTCGGACTGGGGACGTTTTGCCGAAGCTCCGGGCGGACGAAAAAGCCGTTTATGAGCGGAAAAAGAGGGTCCCTGCCTACGGCGTGGCTCCTTAGCCTACCTGGCCTGTGGGAGTAGCGTACTCTTACCACCTGTGGCATTCTTAATAATGTCATCTAAAGAGGCTCCAAAGAGCCGCTCGCCAAGGAAGGGAAGATCCGTCAGGGCTTTCTTGGATGCCTGGTCAGCCGACCAGCATTTTAACCAAATCAAGCGCCTCAGCACCACTGCTGACACTGAAGCCCTGGATAACAGGGGAAGAGTATCCAGGGCCACGTCACAAACGTATTTAAGGCCTTGCACTAGTTGGTCTGCTAGTTCCACGCAGACCGGAGAAGCCTGTTCACCCAATTCGCGGTGCAACAGTTTCGCCCACGCAGTTAGTGTCTGCGACACCAGTGCGGATGCCAGTACTGGTCGCACGGCTGACCCCACCACCCTAAACAAAGAACGAGCTACTGCTTCGGCCTTCCTGTCTGTGGAATCCTTAAAGGCAGGAGTCCCTTCTACAGGGATTGTGGTTACTTTGTTTAACCTGGATACTGGGGGGTCCACGACCGGAGGAGCCGACCATTTTTTGAGAAGGCTCTCCTCGAAAGGGTAACGCACCGCCATGTATTTGGGGACCGAAAAGGTCCGTTGCGGTTGACCCCATTCCTTGTAAATGAACTTGTCAAAATAAGTCAGATACGGGAACACCCTAGGTGAACGGGCTGGCTTACGGGACCCAAAAGGGACCGCTACCTCAGCAGAGGAATCTGCTGGCTCCTGAATCTTCAGGGTATCACGCACAGCCGTTATAAGAGCTCCAACCAGTGCCTTGTCGCACACGGACCCGGACGGGGACTCATCCTCACTGTCCGAAAGGTCCTGGTCAGCGTCCTCTGACATGACAGAGCAGGGGCCACCTGCCTCTGCGGGACCCGAGTCTGTGTCAGAACTCTCCCCAGAGGACGGGGGGGGGGGCATGGGCCGCTTTTTAGCACCTTTGCGCCCACGCACCGCCTCCATTTTGGCAACGAACGAATTGAGG
Organism: Lithobates sylvaticus; assembly: GCA_028564925.1. NCBI lineage: Eukaryota > Metazoa > Chordata > Amphibia > Anura > Ranidae > Lithobates > Lithobates sylvaticus. The sequence continues at coordinate 103,382,449 of CM053034.1, read as the reverse complement.
ACTGCCGACAAGGTGTCCAAGGGTACTGCACCGTCTGCAGGCGACCCGGTTGCAATTGCCTGGATTTCGGGGGAAGAAACACCAGTTTCTGAAGCCATGCTGACCCTACCCTGTCTGCCACCCAAAGGGGACTTAGGACAGTGACCGTCCCGCCCTCCTTACTGCTGCCGGCTGAGGGGCCCTTTCCCGCAAGACTCACCACCCTGAAGAGTTCTGCGCTGTTCAGCAGGTAGTGCCTGTAGTCCCTGTTAGCTCCCAGGTGCATAGAAAAAACGGCCCTGTGTCGGTGAAGCAGCTGCTAATGGCACTGAAACCGTCCTGTAGTGTGCTCAGGCTCAAACAAAATCCAGGGAAAATGGCCGCCAGAACACAGGAGCACATGCTGCTGCTAGAGCACCAGTGAAAAACGTGTTTCAGGCTTCTGGAAAATGGCCGCTGACAAAAACACAGGGAAAATGGCCGCTGACAAAAACACAGGGAAAATGGCCGTCGAAGCCATGCCCACACTCAAGATGGCCGCCGAATGTGAAACCATGAGGAGACAAGCACTTCACAGGCCCCTCCAGGGACATAGAAAACAGGACCCAGGACACAACCAGCGCTAAAAAACCCCCAGGTGAGAGCCCTGCACAGACACACACACCCCATAGCAGCATACAGGGAGGGAGAGGGGACAGGGAGAGAAGAGGGAGGTGAGGGACCCCCAAATCGACCTCCCAGGGAATGCCCAGCTGCTCAGCCCCACCGAGGCAGGGAGAGCTGTACTTACCAATCCTGAAGAGCTGGGAGACATTCCATTGCAGAACTACTCACTAAATAGTATAGGGTAGCTGCTGGTCCGGCATACTGTGACCAGACATCAGTAGCCCGGTCATATGTATGCCCCGGAGCATAAAAGCTCACGACCACCTCTGGAGCTGAGGTTTCGTTGTGGCCTGCCGAGCCGTAGCTGCGACCTGCACACGCTCGATGGCCGGACTGGGGAGACTACAAGGATAAGGGTATCCAGCCTGTCACCCAGCCGGCTGTTGATAGCAGATCACAGGATCTATCATCTTGCGCAAAAACCAAGCTTCTGCAGAAAAAGACAGACCGATGGGCCCATCAGGGTTCCTAGGTCTTTCTCCTTCACTAGGCAAAAAAAAACTGATGGCTGCAGGGCAGGCTGGGGGGTTGTTACCCAAGGGACCGCCCCCTGGGCGGAACTGGAAAGTTCTGTGTGTTACATAGCAAGTAATGCCTAGTATTCTCCTAAAGGTGGCATAACAACCCAATGGCTAAGAGAGGAGCTGTGTCGGTCGGTGAATATAAGAGAAAACTGGTTTTATCCCTTTCCACCACACTCAAAATTAAATATTTTTGGCTATAGATTTACATTGTTTTTTTTTATTATTCACACTTACTTAGGTGGATGCAGCATCAGACCGATGATGCATCTATCCCCTGCCGTCTCTGCACTGAGAACCGAGCCACCGAACATCGCCCTCGGTTTTCACAGATCCCAGAGAGGAGAGCTGCTGACTATCAGTCAGCGTCTCTCCTTTGTGCTTCTCCACGCTCATTGGAGCGCTGAGCTGTGGATGGGCAGAGCAGGCGTCTGAGGCTCGTTGACTGATGGCAGCGATGTCAGCGGCGTGCAGACTTCAGACCGCTTTCAGTTGTAAACGGGTCACAGGAGTGCAAAACGAATTGCACTTCTGTGACCCAGAGGAAAAGTCCAGCCTAAATAGCCCAGGCTGGACTTCTTTTAATAGTTTTTGAGCAGAAAATAGATTATTAAGTGTAAACTACATCAAGAAATGCACAATGTTAAAACGTCACAAAGCAGGTCATGTTTTACAAAAAATAAAGTATGGTGTAAACCGATTTGACCAATATTTCACACTTTTTAAATGTTTTAAGGGGAAAGCATAATGGTTGTTGGTCAATTAGTTAATAAAACTTACAAACTGATGTCCTATATTTTATACAAAATACTCTATAAAACATGCTGGGCTTTCAAATAAAAAAAACTCAGCACTGCCTATAAGCTTTTGGGAAGTTACAAATTCTTACATTTTTACTCATTTTATTACTTTGTTAGTAAGACAAGAGTTCTATAGGGAACCATTCTCAATCCTGTCTGCACATTGGCAACACATTGCAGACCTGCCACACATGAACATCTCTGGAAAACAAAGGAAATACACTTCACCCCTGTCCAGAGATCTTTACAACCTTATGATCTTTAAAACAGAGGATAACTATTTCCACATGTTCCCACTATAGTTGCTCACGTCTACTATTGGTCTTATTGATTAACAATGTATTCTACCAATAAAGCAGTATTAAACCCAAAAATTTTAAATATTGCAGCTTACCAATCATTAGATGTGATGACTGAATTTGTTTTATTTGCTCCCCTACCCCCCCCCCACCCCCTCTGTATTCACCGGGTGATCTGGCTAGTAACAGCTCCTGTATTAGAGTGCAGCCACTCTGGATGAAGGCGCACAGGGGGCACCTTTGGACAGCAACATCATCAGTAAGGGGGGGGGGGGGGGGGGGGGGGTTAGGCGTTGAGCGTTAGATATACTAGCAGAATTAAGTAAATTAACAAATTGAAGCTAAACTCCAGCTTTATACGTTATAATAAGTTACAGCAACAGCTTTTTGTCCTTTGGGATAAAGATTTTTCATAAATACAAGCTGATCACCCCCATCAGTGGAAAATGGTTTGTCCCATCCCTGTATCTGATATATATAGATATAGATATATATATAGATATATATATATATATAGAGATATATATATATATATATATATATATATATATATATATATATTATATATAGAGATAGATATAGAGATATAGAGATATAGAGATATATATATATATATATATATATATAAAAGCTTATTCTGTTGAAAAACAGACCTGCTGGGTAGACCACCAGGTGAAAATAATGGTACAAGACTAAAGATAAAACAATGCAGCCACCTCATCTAAGAATTGGTAAGCTGCAATTAAATGTTTGCTATTGGGTTTATTACCACTTTAAATACAAATAAGACTATTTACACACCTTGGGGGGCCAATAAAGTCAGGCCTACAACCAGCCTATAGAAGAATACTAGTGCAATTATCTGAAATGTTGAGTGCTCGGACACCCACGTCCACTGAGCGGATATGTAGCCAAGTAGCCAGCATTCCAGTCCAAAAGGATGAAACTACCAAAAAGGGAGACTTACTTGCCAGCTTGAATTCCCTCCCAGGTTGAGGACAATTTGATCAAGATTCTTTCCTTGTCGATACCAGCTTCTTTGTAAAGTGCAATGATGCGTTTTGCACGTTCAATCATACCATCTTTGTCAAAGGACAATCTACAGAACAAAAATGAAAAAGTTGCATTATGCTCACAATATAGACAGTTATATTAAAATGGCTAAAATAAACAAAGGATAATCAGTATCAAACCTAAGATGGGGGATCACCAAAAGCTTGCTACATCACACCATGCTAATTCTGCATAGTTACCAGAGTACGATGTGGCAGTCATTGGGAAACTGATCCCTCCACACATGCAGTGGTTCTTAAAAGTAGATTCTCTTGATAGAAGTCCAAACCTACCATTTGTCCATAATCCTCATCTAAGACATCACAAGTGTATCACCCTATCCAGAATGTTCAGTTGGCTTAAGTGACCTAAACTCCAATGGTTAAAGATTAAGCGCCACACTGTCATATTATAGCTGAACATGAATTCTACATCCAGCATCTCATCTATACAATGACAGACCAAGTAAACGCAATTATTATGCCTTTGAGCAACTGATCATCAGCAGTCCATGCTGGTCAATTATGTTTATAGCTGAACTCCAGGCAGATATGGGAGACAGTAATGAAGCTCTGTATTAATTAATACATTCTTTTTTTAAATTTTATAGTGCAAGTATCTGAATTGTGTCAGCCTCTTACAATCCCCTGCAGAGGGGCAATCAGCCAAACAGTTGTGTTGCAATGCTCATGTGCCAACAAATGACATGCTGATAGACAGACCTGCTCATCAATCTGCTACTCCTACTTTCACTGTCCAGTCACAGGCTAGGAGAGTAAAAAGCGAGACTACACGGGACGGGCCCCCCAATGAACTATACACCCCAAGAGGCCTTGCTACCAGGCCCAAACCTCTCCATGCAGCCCACACAATGCTCAGGGGCTTTCCCCCGCCTGTTCAGGACGGCCTCAGACCCCGGCACTATAGCCTCAGATCCAGGTTCACCTACACCCTCAGACCTCTGCAGAATTCTGGAAGGCCTGCAGCCTGGATACTTCAAGAGCCGGACGGCTCACACAGAATCACCCACTGTGCCACCATAGAGCCACCACCACCTAAGGCTCAGAGACTGCTCTCCCCACAACTCACAGGTCCCACACAAGACCGAGGTACCCCCCCCTCTTACGCACAGACAGTGCATCCAGGCCTTTTGCCACACCAAGAAAGGGGGGCAGGTAACCTTCCACCTTTGACATCCTCATGGGGGGCCACATGGGACTCCCAGCCCGGGCCCACCTATTCGGTCCGGGAAGAAGACACGCGCCCACCCCAACCCCAGCCATCAAGACACAATATACCCCAACCAGACCCTGGAGCGCTCCAGCCAGTTCCTCTACAGTGGCAAATGTACCTACAGGCAATCCCCACTAAAGAAGATTTTAAGCAGCTAGTGGAAGATGTGAAGGCCACCTGCCGCTCAGAAATAGACCATTCAGGCAGGTCTTAAACACCTGGCGGACAGGGTGGAAATGGCCAAAGAAGAAATCCAGGAAGCCAAAATCGCTGTACATAGAGTTCAACTGCAGGGAGCTGACCACCGCACCCTTCTAAGAGATATGCAAAGACACAGAGGACTTGGACAACAGGGGGCGCAGGAACAACAGAGTGAGGGGCATCCCTGAAGCCGAGGGCCCAGAAGACGTACAAATTATCCTGCAAGACGTGTTCAACAACCTACTAGGGGAACCCCCCACTAAATACATTGAAATGGACAGAGCCCACAGAGCGCTTCGACCCAAAAACGCATCCTCTAAACCAAGAGACATAATCTGTAAGATTAACTAATTTCCCCTGAAAGAGGACATTATGTGTCAAGCCCGCCTGGCACGTAAAGTAACTTTCAAGGATTCAAGGAGTAAACTTGTTCCCTGACCTATCATGGATCACCCTGCAGAAGCGCAGACTACTTCAACCCCTCTTACGCACCCTACAAGACGAAGACATTCCCTACCGTTGGGGATTCCCCTTCAGCCTTACAGCTAAACACCTGGGCAAATCAGCCATACTGCGGTACCCCGAAGACCTACAGGACTTTTTCGCAGAGCTGGGGATCCAACCCCCACAACTACCAGATTGGGACCTAGTGGCCACGCCACCTCCCCCACCTACGCTATGGCAGAAAGTCCCCCCACGACAACGTCCACGGAACAGAGAAGCATCGCAGAAAAGTCCCAGGCACAGAAATGGCTGACTTTCCCTAAAACACACTCTTGGACAGACCCAAGAAGGGCTCTTATAGTAGCCTGCAGAAGCTGTAACATAAAACCCTGGACAGTTCCATCTTACTAGTCCCCCCGGGTGCTTCAGTTTTTTCTTCGTGTTTACACCCAAGTTTTGCTATTAGGGCTGGTCCTTTTAGGAGACACGGTAGAACGGTTGTCACAGCCGCACGCCCCCTCCTGGTTGTGTTCTAATAGCTCACAGAGCTACATACGCAGTCTCATATGGCTGGAAATGGACTCCCCTTCAGCTGCCCAGCTGGGACCTCGGCCTACAGACTGGGTGGCTACCGGGGAATCCGTCTTGACCTGGGTTCATTACCCACGCAAGGTCGACTAAAGTTGAATAAGATGATGTTTTACTATCTTATGTATGTCAATGTTTGTTCCCTCTCTCCTCCTCTCTCCCTTCTCCTTTCTCTCTCGGTCACCGTGGTGGCACACTACTCGGAAAAAGAATGGACATCAGGCTCTTGGCGGTCATCACAGCTCTCAACGGCAGGTGAGTCCCCACCCCCTGACACAAACCCATGGCTAAGATACTATCCATGAACGTACACGGCTTAAACTCTAACAGAAAGAGACACATAGCACTGAGGGAATTTAGACAATCAGGTGCGGATATAGTACTTGCCCAAGAAACACACTTTGACAAAGAGGGGTCCTTTACATTTGCCTCTAGATACTACCCCCAAATTTACCACTCCTCAGGCCCACATAAAAAATCGGGAGTAGCCATCCTTGTTAAACGCGGCGCCCCATTCACCTACCTCAACCACTATAGCGACCCCCAAGGCGGATTCCTTATCCTAACCGGTACTTGGCAATCCCAAAAAAAAAAATCACACTCTGTACGTTATATGCCCCAAATTCCAAGCAACACGCATTCCTCACGAGAGTACTAACTAGACTTTTCAAGACAGAACATAACTATCTGGTGGTGGGGGGGGGGGGGGGGAGACTTTAATCTGGCCCATTCGGCAACTTCGGACCGGCTAGTAACCACCCCCCCCCCCCCCGGGCTTCCCAGACTAGAGCCATAAAAGACTCTAAACTATTTCGCCAAATTACTAGGCGACACGCACTATTCGATGCCTGGCGGGCCCTCCACCCAAAGGACCGACAATACACTTTCTACTCCTCCCCCCACCAGATGCACTCTCGTATTGACTACCTGTTCGTCAACAACCCCACACTTCGAGTAACCCATAAAGCGCAGATTCTCCCAATCTCCTGGTCAGACCATGCCCCAATCTCCATCACCTTAGACTTGGGCTCCCCCAACATTAGGCCCTGTAACTGGAAACTGAACAACTTCCTATTGCAGCACCTCCCCTCAACAGATGAACTGAGCTCTACATTAGAGCATTACTTTAGGGAGAACACACCTGACATATCCCTTTCTACATTGTGGGAGGCCCACAAGGCTGTGATCCGCGGCAGGTGCATGGCCCTATCTTCTGCTATGAAGAGGAATCGCAACTCTACTAGGCTCCAAACTGAGAAGAAACTCAGGCTGACAGAGCGCCAACTACAGGCCGCTCCATCCCTGAAGCTTCTAAAAAAAAAAAAAAAAAAAAAAAAAAGTCACGAGCCTCAGATCAATATTAAACGACTTAGCCATCGGCAGGGTAGAGAGGGCCCTCCTAAGAATAAAACAGACATACTATGACAAAGGCAATAAGGCTCACTCCCTACTAGCAAGAAAACTAAAAGATAACGCCCATTTATCCACCCCTCACCAAATTAGAGATAAAAACAACACTGCTCACTCCCACCCTGCGGGCATTGCTAGGATCTTTGCAGAGTTCTATACAGAGCTCTACAACAACCCAGAAATTCAGAGAAAACCCCTCTCCCGAGACCTCTCCTCCCGCATGCAGCAATACCTTGGAGAGTGGGGTCGCCCAAATCCAGAACTCTGACTTAACGGCCCTAAATGCGCAAATCACAGAAGAAGAAATAGAATTGACCATTAAAGCCCTAAATCCCCAGGACCGACCGGACGGTCTGCCCTATGAGTATTACAAAGCCTTCCTACCCCTCCTATTACCGTATATGTGTAGACTCTAACGCCTTTTTGAAGGATACCCCCATACCACCAGATATGCAGCGCTCCTTCATAACCTTGATCCCCAAGCCCGACAAAGACCCCATCCTGTGTGCGAACTATAGGCCCATAGCATTACTAAACACAGATCTAAAAATTTTCACAAAACTACTCTCTTTGCGACTAAATGTGGTACTCCCCTCCCTCATTCATAAGGACCAAGTGGGCTTCGTCCCCCTCCGCCACGGGGGACAACACCAGGAAGGTGATTGACTTGGTGGACGTGGCAAACAGGGAGGGCTCGCAATCCCTGCTTCTGAGTCTGGATGCGGAAAAAGCCTTTGACAGGCTGGGCTGGCCCTTCCTGTTCGCCACACTGAAGCACATAGGCATTAGAGGACCATATTTACAAGCAATATACCACCTTTACTCAGATCCATCTTCGCAGGTCAGAACTCCCTTCGCCATCTCCCCCCAGTTTTCCATCTCTAATGGCACCCGGCCCGCTCTCTCCCTTGCTGTTCGCCCTGTGTGTAGAACCCCTAGCAGCCCACATTCGCAACAATCCGGCCATAAGAGGAATACCAGTAAGAGGAAAGGAATTCAAGATCTCACCGTTTGCGGATGACATCCTTACCCTCACACAGCCGAGAATCTCCCTTCCTAACCTCCACAAAGAGCTTGACCGTTATGGAGCCCTCTCGGGCTACAAAATAAATCAGACCAAATCGGAAGCTCTTCCGATCAACATCCCAGACCCAGAAGTTGCACATCTGCAAACCAACTTCTCCTACCATTGGAAATCTTCCTCCCTTAAGTACCTAGGAGTACACATTACCCCAAAGTTTGCATCTCTACCAGGCGAATTTTCCCCCTCTTTTCAGTTCTATAAGGTCCCTGCTACTGCAATGGCAGAAACACCCCATCTCCCTCCTAGGCAAGGTAGCGTCGATAAAGATGACGATCCTCCCGAAACTCCTTTCTCTTTTCCAGACGCTGCCCATTCCTGTACCATACAGCCAACTGAGACGACTGCAGGCAGACCTACTTAAATTTACGTGGGGGCAATAAAAGGCACAGAAAACCCCAATCGGTAATGATGGCCTCACGCATGGACGGGGGTCTCGCCTTCCCCAACCTTGGTAATTATTACCAAGCAGCCCAATTGCGTGCAGTCCCCTCATGGTACACCCAGAGGTCGTATAACAAGTGGTCAGAGATTGAAAAGATATGGATGGCCCCGGCCCACCCTAATAGTTTGCTATGGAGCATGAGCGCAGAAGTCCACACTGAACGCCTACTGGGGTCAATGACCCAACTACGCCACCTATAGCGAAGGATCTCCAAAACACACAAACTCATCCGAAAGATCACTTCTAACCTCGTTCATATGTAACCCTAAACTCCCTGACAGCCTGACACACCAAATGCCCCATATATGGTCATCACGGAACCTCTTCCACTTGGGGTCCTTAGTGGACCACAGGTCACGCAAACTACTGTCCTATGCGGCCCTCCAGGCCAAGTACGACCTCCCCCACCGAGCATTTTATAGCTACCTACAGATACGGCACTTTGCCCTGACCATATCACCCGATCTGCTCTTCTCCCCTCCATCCCCCTTTGAAAACTTAATTCTAGCAGGCTCAGCCCAAAAGGGGCTAATTTCAGACATATACAGGATATTGAATGATTATCCTATGGAAACTAAAGGCAAATACGCCTACATGCTTAAATGGGAGGGAGCCATAGGAGAAGAGATCTCCATGGAACAATGGAGGGTGATATGGTCACAGGCAGCCAAGCGCTCCCTATGCACCTTATACAAAGAACAAATACAAGATACTTTTCTTTTGGTACATGACCCCTGCTGTCCTCCACGCCATTTACCCATTAACTCCTGACTGTTGCTGGCGCTGTCAGCGGGACAAAGGCACACTTTACCATATATATTGTAGGGGTGCGCATCTTCACTTGCCTCACGATTCGATTACGATTATCCGGTCCACGATTCGCGATGCATCACGATTAGTGCGCATGGTTTTCATCCAAAAAATTCAAGCAGTCAGAAGAACTGCATTTTCTAAATTTTATCTGTTCTTAAAAAAAAAGACAACACTACCTGCATGTAGCAAAGTGTAAACACAGCAGACAACTTAAAGATGAGCTCCAGACTGCCCCCAAATGACTACAGAAGATGGTCAGAGGCTGCAGGCGTGATACAGGGGATGGTCAGAGGCTGCAGGCGTGATACAGGGGATGGTCAGAGGCTGCAGGCGTGATACAGGGGATGGTCAGAGGCTGCAGGCGTGATACAGGGGATGGTCAGAGGCTGCAGGCGTGATACAGGGGATGGTCAGAGGCTGCAGGCGTGATACAGGGGATGGTCAGAGGCTGCAGGCGTGATACAGGGGATGGTCAGAGGCTGCAGGCGTGATACAGGGGATGGTCAGAGGCTGCAGGCGTGATACAGGGGATGGTCAGAGGCTGCAGGCGTGATACAGGGGATGGTCAGAGGCTGCAGGCGTGATACAGGGGATGGTCAGAGGCTGCAGGCGTGATACAGGGGATGGTCAGAGGCTGCAGGCGTGATACAGGGGCTGGTCAGAGGCTGCAGGCGTGATACAGGGGATGGTCAGAGGCTGCAGGCGTGATACAGGGGATGGTCAGAGGCTGCAGGCGTGATACAGGGGATGGTCAGAGGCTGCAGGCGTGATACAGGGGATGGTCAGAGGCTGCAGGCGTGATACAGGGGATGGTCAGAGGCTGCAGGCGTGATACAGGGGATGGTCAGAGGCTGCAGGCGTGATACAGGGGATGGTCAGAGGCTGCAGGCGTGATACAGGGGATGGTCAGAGGCTGCAGGCGTGATACAGGGGATGGTCAGAGGCTGCAGGCGTGATACAGGGGATGGTCAGAGGCTGCAGGCGTGATACAGGGGATGGTCAGAGGCTGCAGGCGTGATACAGGGGATGGTCAGAGGCTGCAGGCGTGATACCGGGGATGGTCAGAGGCTGCAGGCGTGATACAGGGGATGGTCAGAGGCTGCAGGCGTGATACAGGGGATGGTCAGAGGCTGCAGGCGTGATACAGGGGATGGTCAGAGGCTGCAGGCGTGATACAGGGGATGGTCAGAGGCTGCAGGCGTGATACAGGGGATGGTCAGAGGCTGCAGGCGTGATACAGGGGATGGTCAGAGGCTGCAGGCGTGATACAGGGGATGGTCAGAGGCTGCAGGCGTGATACAGGGGATGGTCAGAGGCTGCAGGCGTGATACAGGGGATGGTCAGAGGCTGCAGGCGTGATACAGGGGATGGTCAGAGGCTGCAGGCGTGATACAGGGGATGGTCAGAGGCTGCAGGCGTGATACAGGGGATGGTCAGAGGCTGCAGGCGTGATACAGGGGATGGTCAGAGGCTGCAGGCGTGATACAGGGGATGGTCAGAGGCTGCAGGCGTGATACAGGGGATGGTCAGAGGCTGCAGGCGTGATACAGGGGATGGTCAGAGGCTGCAGGCGTGATACAGGGGATGGTCAGAGGCTGCAGGCGTGATACAGGGGATGGTCAGAGGCTGCAGGCGTGATACAGGGGATGGTCAGAGGCTGCAGGCGTGATACAGGGGATGGTCAGAGGCTGCAGGCGTGATACAGGGGATGGTCAGAGGCTGCAGGCGTGATACAGGGGATGGTCAGAGGCTGCAGGCGTGATACAGGGGATGGTCAGAGGCTGCAGGCGTGATACAGGGGATGGTCAGAGGCTGCAGGCGTGATACAGGGGATGGTCAGAGGCTGCAGGCGTGATACAGGGGATGGTCAGAGGCTGCAGGCGTGATACAGGGGATGGTCAGAGGCTGCAGGCGTGATACAGGGGATGGTCAGAGGCTGCAGGCGTGATACAGGGGATGGTCAGAGGCTGCAGGCGTGATACAGGGGATGGTCAGAGACTGCAGGCGTGATACAGGGGATGGTCAGAGACTGCAGGCGTGATACAGGGGATGGTCAGAGACTGCAGGCGTGATACAGGGGATGGTCAGAGACTGCAGGCGTGATACAGGGGATGGTCAGAGACTGCAGGCGTGATACAGGGGATGGTCAGAGACTGCAGGCGTGATACAGGGGATGGTCAGAGACTGCAGGCGTGATACAGGGGATGGTCAGAGACTGCAGGCGTGATACAGGGGATGGTCAGAGACTGCAGGCGTGATACAGGGGATGGTCAGAGACTGCAGGCGTGATACAGGGGATGGTCAGAGACTGCAGGCGTGATACAGGGGATGGTCAGAGACTGCAGGCGTGATACAGGGGATGGTCAGAGACTGCAGGCGTGATACAGGGGATGGTCAGAGACTGCAGGCGTGATACAGGGGATGGTCAGAGACTGCAGGCGTGATACAGGGGATGGTCAGAGACTGCAGGCGTGATACAGGGGATGGTCAGAGACTGCAGGCGTGATACAGGGGATGGTCAGAGACTGCAGGCGTGATACAGGGGATGGTCAGAGACTGCAGGCGTGATACAGGGGATGGTCAGAGACTGCAGGCGTGATACAGGGGATGGTCAGAGACTGCAGGCGTGATACAGGGGATGGTCAGAGACTGCAGGCGTGATACAGGGGATGGTCAGAGACTGCAGGCGTGATACAGGGGATGGTCAGAGACTGCAGGCGTGATACAGGGGATGGTCAGAGACTGCAGGCGTGATACAGGGGATGGTCAGAGACTGCAGGCGTGATACAGGGGATGGTCAGAGACTGCAGGCGTGATACAGGGGATGGTCAGAGACTGCAGGCGTGATACAGGGGATGGTCAGAGACTGCAGGCGTGATACAGGGGATGGTCAGAGACTGCAGGCGTGATACAGGGGATGGTCAGAGACTGCAGGCGTGATACAGGGGATGGTCAGAGACTGCAGGCGTGATACAGGGGATGGTCCGAGACTGCAGGCGTGATACAGGGGATGGTCCGAGACTGCAGGCGTGATACAGGGGATGGTCCGAGACTGCAGGCGTGATACAGGGGATGGTCCGAGACTGCAGGCGTGATACAGGGGATGGTCAGAGACTGCAGGCGTGATACAGGGGATGGTCAGAGACTGCAGGCGTGATACAGGGGATGGTCAGAGACTGCAGGCGTGATACAGGGGATGGTCAGAGACTGCAGGCGGGATACAGGGGATGGTCAGAGACTGCAGGCGGGATACAGGGGATGGTCAGAGACTGCAGGCGGGATACAGGGGATGGTCAGAGACTGCAGGCGGGATACAGGGGATGGTCAGAGACTGCAGGCGGGATACAGGGGATGGTCAGAGACTGCAGGCGGGATACAGGGGATGGTCAGAGACTGCAGGCGGGATACAGGGGATGGTCAGAGACTGCAGGCGGGATACAGGGGATGGTCAGAGACTGCAGGCGTGATACAGGGGATGGTCAGACTGCAGGCGGGATACAGGGGATGGTCAGAGACTGCAGACATGATACAGGGGATGGTCAGAGACTGCAAACCTGCTGGACATGGTAAGGGAGGACACAAAAGATTTTTCAATCAGATCACAGATTTATACATTTCAGGACTATATTTATTCACTACTTAATGAGACTCTTTTGTACAATCACCACAAAGCACGGCACACCATTTTTAGTTTTGCATTGCTCTATCTGCATGCTTACTGTGTAGAGATGGGGGGAGAGCAGAGGACTGTGTGGATGCTGGTCGATAGAGATGGGAATTGGTCCATGGTGACACTAGGCAGGGGAGCGCTATGGTAATTAAACAGTATTATGCGTGAGAGGGGCGGGGTATTGGTCAGCTTGGCTAGCACAGTCTGGCATCTCCCTTACCCCACTCTGTGTCCTCCCCGCGGCCCCCTCACCTGGCTCTGCCTCATCCGTCACACCTGGCTGTACATGCCGCCTCCACTCTCCTCCGCGCTCCGTGCTCCACAAGCCGGCCGCCGCTGCCACTCTTAGCAGCAGCAGTTTCGAACACCGCTCCATGTCCCCGCCAACGTGCAGACAGCGCGACGCAGGGGGTGACGTCAGTAGGACTCAGGAAGCGTGAAAAGCCGGCGCGGCTTACTCCCACGGCTCTTCGGCGGCTTTCGGCTCCGTTCGGTTGCGGAGGCGGGGCCTAACGCTGAGCGAGGATGACGTCATCTAAACATCGATTATTCCAGTCATAGCATCGATGCCGCATCGTGTATGGTTGATTGGCGATGCATCGATGCTATGATTAATTTCAACAGCCCTAATGCCCGCTGATTGTATCATACTGGCAGGAAGTCCAGCAATTATTAACTCAACTCCTAGGAACACATATCCCTATGAATCCCAAATCCTTCCTATTGGGCATACCCCATCCACAACTATCTTCACCATGCAAGAAATTAATGAGGCATATACTAACAGCGGCACGCTGCCTTATAGCCCTAAATTGAAAAAAAAAACGGCCCCCTGACCCGGGAGCCCTACACGCCAGAATTAACCACTTCCAGACCAGCCTCGTTTTGGATTTTAGGTGTTTACATGTTTAAAACTGTTTTTTTTGCTAGAAAATGACTTAGAACCCCCATACATTATATATTGTTTTTTTTCTAACATCCTAGAGAATAAAATGGCGGTCGTTGCAATACTTTTTTTCACACCGTATTTGCGCAGCGGTCTTACAAGCGCACTTTTTTTTGGAAAAAAGTCACTTTTTTGAATAAAAAAATAAGACAAACCGTAAAATTAGCCCAATTTTTTTTTGGATTGTGAAAAATAATGTTACGCCGAGTAAATTGATACCCAACATGTCACGCTTCAAAATTGCGGCCGCTCGTGGAATGGCGTCAAACTTTTACCCTCAAAAATCTCCATAAGCGACATTTAAAAAATTCTACAGGTTGCATTTTTTGAGTTACAGAGGAGGTCTATGGCTAGAATTATTGCTCTCGCTCTACCGATCGCGGCGATACATCACATGTGTGGTTTGACTACCGTTTTCATATGCGGGCGCTGCTCACGTATGCGTTCGCTTCTGCGCGCGAGCTCGTCGGGACGGGGTGTTTTAAAAAATTTTTTTTTGTTTTTTATTATTTATTTTACTTAATTGTATTATTTTTTACACAGTTTAAAAAAAAAAAAAAAAAAAATTGATCACTTTTATTCCTATTACAAGGAATGTAAACATCCCTTGTAATAGAAAAAAGCATGACAGGTCCTCTTAAATATGAGATCTGGGGTCAAAAAGTCCTCAGATCTCATATTTGGACTTCAATTGGAAAAAAAAAAAAAAATAATTAAAAAAATGTCATTTAAAAAAATGACATTTGTAAATTTCCCTTTAAGACGTATGGGCGGAAGTGACGTTTTTGACGTCGCTTCCGCCCTCCTATGGTATAGAGATGAGTGGCGGCCATCTTAGCGTCACTCATCTCTATACACAGGCAGGGAACGGACCCGATCGCCTCCGCCGCTGCCGACGGTTCCGGTAAGCGGCGGAAGGCACGGGAGAGCGGCGGGAGGGGGGGGGGGCACCTCTCCCGCCGCCGATAACGGTGATCTCGCGGCGAATCCGCCGCGATGACCACCATTATCGGAAAGGGGACCGCTCACTGTAAAGAGGGATACCTCGGTTGTGGCAGCAGCTGCTGCCGTTACCGAGATATCCCTCTTCAAAAAAATGACGTATATATACAGTGAGCGGTCGTGAAGTGGTTAAAGATGTAGAGCTGATGGAGAAGATGACCGCCAGGATGGAGGGCATGCTGGAAGTACATGATATGGTATGGAACCCCTGGAACCTCCGAGAGATCCAGAACCAAACCTGACCCGACGTGCTGGACCACCACGGTGACAACCCTCTTCTCTCCTCTCCTTCCTCCTTCCTTCCTCTTCCCTTCTCCTCCTATCACCCTCAGAGCCCTCTTGCGACTCTTCCCTCCCCCTTATAAGCAACTATAGGTTCCCTACGGTATGAGGAACATGGGTTCCTAGCTTTATAATAGAATGGACCGAAAAAGAGACCCCAATGACCTGGGAGGAATTTAGTGATTATTAAACTGTTTATATAGACCCAGACGCTATCTGTCATCTGCCCCCCCTAGTCTATAAGTTTGTGAACTATGTGTAATTTCTCATACCATGAGTAATAGCACAAGCTATACCTCTTGCTTTGACTGTTTGCATTATTTGTATTGTACATTTCTTGAATAAAATGTTATTTGATAAAAAAAAAAAGATGCTGCACTAGGAGAGGTTTGGCGGTCCTCTTTTTCCTTGGTCTCTTGATTTCAGTCTCCGGGTCCCCAGCCCACGTCTGAAGTGGCCTCGCTATCACCAGCAGCCAATACTACAGAAACTTTCTGATAGGGTTTACCTCAACTTTACCAAAAGTGACTTTTACATCTTTTATTAATTTTTCTTGTAAAGATTTACTTTTTTTACTTTACTTTTTTACATATTTAACACTATCCATGGGTGTCATACACCACCTTGGGTTCCATCGCTGAGTTTCACACTGGCTTTGTGTGAACTTTTTATGTTCCAACTTTATAGTAGCCTGTCACTTGCTCCAACATCTCTCAAAGAAAGATCATCTGCCTTTCTAACAGTAGTCACATGATAGATTCGAAGCTGCTACAGCCTTAACTAGAGAGGTGGAAGCTATTGTTAAAGAAACCATTTTATCAGTTATATACAGAGCACAAGTTATATGAATTTGGGTAAACCTCAAGATATAAAATACAAAGTACAAGTTATCTTTATAGTCCTAAACTGCTGATATAAAGGATGTTGCTTGGAATAGTTGGGAGAAATGCCATATATATTTACTCTTGAGGGATGAAGCTCAGCCTGGCCATAGATGGGCAGACCTCTCTCTAAAGGCAAGAGAAGCATGTCTTTGAACAACTCACACCAAATAGACTTGCTGTTATCTTAACCCCCAACTCAACTACCTGTGGCGAAAAAAAAATCTGTGCTAGTTCAAATTTTTTGCGATTGTTAGAAAATGTGCACATGCAGCAAAGCGCATTTGTGGACATGCTAATTATGGTTAATGTCACACCTTAACTGCTGCTGGAAGTGACGCTCCAATCTTAGAATGTTCTTTTATTGCAATGCGTATCGCCACCCTAGGACAAGAACTCAATTACATTCTTACAAGTAAATCAGTGTTCTCTACTGTGACTTTAGCTTTAAAACAGCCAGTCAGGAATAGATATTTGTAAGAACCAGAATATCCAATCCTAAAGTGATCTTGGTCACTTATCAAGTAGCACACCTGTAAAAAAGCATGCATATAGTTATCCTTCCTCTGGAACTGTGCATTGAAAAGCCTCTGCTCCCCAGCCACTGCATGTATGAGACTCACATGGGTCAAATACTTGCTCCCTTTGGCAGCCATTGTGGTTCTTTTAACTGGTTGATACATCCCGTAGCCGTGCAACAACTGGCAGGTGGAATCACAGTGACTGGAGAGAAAGTAAATATTCTATGCATGGAAATGTAAAATACATGCAGCAGCTGGGAATCAGAGAAGAGGCAGCTTTTTAATTCACCGGCTGCAAGAACGTTAAAGAGTAAGGCCCCATACATACCATTAGTTTTTCTGCAGATTTACCAAAACCATGTAGTGCAAGGGCCTGCTCGATTGCATACAATTTGAAACTCTTAAAGCGGAAGTAAACCCATCGATTTAACAGTCTAAAAAAAAAAGGCATGCCGTGAATGCTAACTGCACATTGGCTGTGCTCAACCAAACAGTCAAACCATCCAATGGCTGGTGTCTGATCACATGTGCAGCACTGTGGCAGTTGAAGATTAAGCAGAGGCAAAGATGGCAGCTTCCTTGGCTGAAAACGATAGGGGGTTTACTTCCACTTTAAGGTTTGACCTCATTATATAGTTTTGCTTAATCTGAAGACAAAAATCTGCAGAAAATCTAATAGTGTGTATGGGTCTAACTCCAAAAACATTCCCCTCTAGGTGATCTACCTACTTTTTGTTATTCTGAAATAGCCGTTTGTGCCCATGTGCAAAGTGAATCTGTATAGGAGTGGTTTTATAATTATCAGCTGTTGCACTTGCAGGACTCCAATGAGGGAATTGTCTGGGTCTGCATCCCTTTAGACATGATTTCCCTTGGAGTATTGCACCAAAAGTGACTTATTGCAGGGAATGCTCAAAATTTGTATCAGTGCAATCAGTAGGCCAATCACACAAGCAGGAAATTTTATTTCTGGGGGGCCTTCTGCATACCATCTGTGTATCTCCAGGTAGCAATATTGCATTTTACAGAAAATGACAGCACTGTAGATTGGAAAGGTCATTTTTAATAACATTCAATTACAATACGATTTGTGTTGCAATTGTATACATTAATCGTTATTAAATTTTTTTTTAAAGTTAAAGTTACCCTTTAGTTAGAGCTGTCTTTTCTCAGGTGTGCTATTGAGCAAAAGTGACTGTGGTGACGGACACTAACTGCTTCCCGACCGCCTCACGCAGATATACTGCGTCAGAAGGACACGTACAGGCAGAATCGTTGTACGTTGCCCTTTAAGAGGCTGCGCGCGCCCGTGGGAAGCTCTACGAGTCGGGTCTCGGGTTCCACGGACTCGATCGCCGTGGGGATACCCGCGATCTCCTCATGGAGAGGAAGAACGGGGAGATGCTAATGTAAACAAGCATCTCCCCGTTCTGCCTAGTGACAGTGTCATTGGTCTCTGCTCCGTGTGATCGGAGCAGAGATCTGTGATGTGCCACACACAGCCACGCCCCCCACAGTTAGAAACTCGCTCCTAGGACACACTTAACCCCTACACTGCCACCTAGTGGTTAACCCCTTCACTGCCAGTGTCATTTACACAGGAATCAGGGCATTTGTATAGCACTGATTGCTGTATAAATGACAATGGTCCCAAAAATATGTCAAAAATGTCACGATAAAAATCGCTGATCGCCATTTAAAAAAATAAAAAAATGCCATAAAACTATCCCCTATTTTGTAAAAGCTATACCTTTTGCGCAAACCAATCGCTTATTGCGATTTTTTTTTACCAAAAATATGTAGAATACGTATCGGCCTAAACTGAGGAAAATAATTGTTTGTCGCTCTTTTTGTTTATAGTGCAAAAAATAAAAAAACTGCAGGGGTGATCAAATACCACCAAAAGAAAGTTCTATTTGTGGGAAAAAAAGGACGTCAATTTTGTTTGGGAGCCAGGTCACACGACCGCGCAATTGTCAGTTAAATCGACGCAGTGCAGAATCACAAAAAGTGGTCTGGTCAGGAAGGGGGTAAATTCTTCCGGGGCGGAAGCGGTTAAACCCTTGTAATAGTGCAGCTTCACTTCTAAGAGATGGGTATGTGTTTACTTGTATTATCCTTCTGTCAGAGAAAAAAAATGTAAGGCTGTAAGTCCCAAGAAAACTAACACTGTCAACAATGGTAAACAGGACTACTATTAAAGGGGGCATATCTCCCCAACGAGGGCACAGACTGCAATGAAAACTTACAGGCGTTTTAATTCTTCCCCACACTATCCAAAGCTTAAAAAAAAAAAAAAAAAAAAAACTATTCTGTGTTACCAAGTACTACAGTGAAAAAAATAAAATGGAGCAGCATTTATAAATTGCCTAAAGCTCCTGTTATTTTTTCACACCAATACAGAATGCATGTTATATATCCAGTGCATTATTCAGAAGTGACAACCTTTTGGGGGAGTTATAAAACCTTACCTGGCATCTACCTCTGTGGAAACCCGACCAGGAACCACCTTCAGGATTTCTATTCCAAATGACACAAAGAGTTTGTCCATGACATTGTTGATCTGTTCCTGTTCAGAACTAAAGGAAAAATCTGTTAAAACTCTAGGCAGATAAAGTTAATGCAGCTATAAACCCAAAATACAGCATTACATTTTTATTTTTTTAACACAAGCAGTGTAAGCACCTGAATTTGACCTGGTATCAGCCTTTTGTATCACAAGGAACATTCTGATAGACAGGACATGAGCTGATCATTGGGCTGCTTCTCCTTTCACCGTACAGTTACAGGCTGGGACAAGTCTAGTACTGGTCTCACAAAGTGAGGGGGGGAGGGGGGGTCAGGAAAAGGAAGAAAAACCCTGAATTAAACTGAATAATGCAGCAAAAGAATTTTTGGTTTCTGAAAGTAGATAAATAACTTGCCTTCTTATGATAGATGGTCCTTTGTGACTTTCTATATATAATGCTATTTGAGTGCAAGATTGCACATTTTTCTTGTTTCAAAATTATTTTTTTAACCTGTAAGTTGAACACAAACGATTTAAACAGAAAAGCTGCTTTTTATTTTCTCTTTTTATGAGCTTTATCTTGTAATTTCTGGCACAAGCTTTGCTTTGAGCAATCTGATAACCTTTGCTAAGGTGTCCCCTAGATTTTAAAGGTGCACACTGAAGGCTTGATTCAGAAACTGACATTTTTGATCTACTGGTTATGGATAATCTCACAATGGCAGGGGTAAAGTTCACTGCACCACAGATAGAGGTTTACCATTTGATAAATGACACTGTATGGGTACTTGCTTGTATAACCATCTTTCCAGACAGAAACCATATAGACAGATATAGATGTTACAGAACAGCAACAAAACAACCTAATCCTCAAATGGAACTCATTGGTCTTTTTTTACGAAAGGCAAATCCACTTGGCACTACAAGAGCACTTGAAAGTGCAGTCGCTGTAGATCTGAGGGGGACATGCAAGAAAAATAAAAAAAATAGCATTTTAGCTTGCACATGATTGGATGATAAAATCAGCAGATATTCCATTTCAGCTCTTCCCCCTCAGATCTACAGTGACTGCACTTGCAGTGCAAAGTGGATTTGCCTTTCGTAAATAACCCCCAGTGTGTGGACTGCATGGGAGTACCGGGTGGATTACAAAAGGGCACATCTCCTAAATGTATTTTTTTCCCCCTAATACAACTTGGCACAGCTGCAATTCTGCTACTGCCTACATGGCAACAGGTAATCTCATTCATTATTCAAATACAGCTGCCAGCAACAGCAGCAATTAGTGAACTGTCACAATGAAAATGGAGAAAATCAACACTATTGTTTAAGCTCCATATGTATTTGTCCGCTTGTAATTTTAGCACAAAACTTGATGTAACAAAACCAAAACTGATGGATTTTACCATGAGTAAGGGATTAAAGAGGAGTGCTATAAAATATTTAACTACCGTATATACTCGAGTATAGGCCGACCTGAATATAAGCCGAGGCACCTAATTTTACCACACAACTGGGAAAACTTATTGACTCGAGTATAAGCCTAGGGTGAGAAATGCGCAGCTACTGTAAGTGGAAAAGAGGGTCAACGATGCCCATTTGCAGCCTCACTGTGCCCATGCCGATTTGGGGCCCTGTATCTCAGGGTCACTTAGTGCTAGGAACCCCATCTTTAGATATGTTGTAGTGCTAATTCCACTGGGTTGGAATACAACATTTGGGGTTCCTAGCTCCAAGTGTCCCCGAGATATGGGGCCCCAAATTCGGGTCAGAAAATCTCAAGCACTTTTCTGCAGCAGAGAATGGCATTTTCTGAACCGAATTTGGGGCCCTGTATCTCGGGGCCACTTAGTGCTAGGAACCCCATCTTTGGATATGTTATAGTGCTAGGTCCACTGGGTTGGCACACCAAATTTGGGACTCCTAGACCCAAAGTCGGGTCGGAAATTTTTTTTTTTGCTGCAGAAAAGTGCTTGACTCGAGTATAAGCCGAGGGGGGCACTTTCAGCACAAAAAAATGTGCTGAAAAACTCGGCTTATACTCGAGTATATACGGTACTTGTAAATAGGTTTACAACCTCTGCCAGGTTTGTATTGCTTTGACCCAGACAAGGTGGTTTCCATCCAGTCCCTGTCCCAGAGATAATGGAAACTCTCAAAGCATGAATATAGATCACCTTTGACAACTGTTGCCAAACATGTGTCCCCATTGTAGAATTCCCCCCTATTCCTGAACCTGCAGAAACGTTTTGAATTCCACAACACCAGTCACCAGGACAGAAAGACTTAGTGGAAGTTAAGCCAAAACCTGTAAAAAGGAAGCATGCATATAGTTATACTTCCTCTGGAACTGTGCATTGAAAATCCTCTTCTCCCCAGCCACTGCGTGTATGCGACTGTAACATGGGTCAAATACTTGCTCCCTTTGCCAGCCATTGTGGTTTTTTTAACTGGTTAATACACAAATCACAGTGGCTGGAAAGAAAATAAATATTCTACAGCCAGTCCCATGCTGAGCTCTCAGCGTTGGCTTCAGTGTGTGAGAGTGCAGGAGAGGCAGCAGACAACGGAGACCCCATAGTAAGTCTATGGGTGATGTCACTTACCAGCCGTTGTCAGTTCTCTCCTGCACATCCTTTGGAAACCGGATTAGTTTGGCTTATGTAGCTGTCAGTAGATTTAGCGTTAGATTTTGGCTGAACTTCCACTTTAATTCTCTCAATAGGGGACATCGCAACAAAACCCTGATGGGTTAAAGACACCACCAAAACATAAATTTGTGCGAAAATGCTCACTTGTGCATTTAACGTACTTTAGGCACGTTATTTACCTGTAGAAGCTGCCTCTGTGTATACATCCAAAAGGCCTAAGATATGTAATAAAAATGTTTATTTAAAAATGTCATTAGCATGTTGATGGGGCGAGAGGAGGAACCAGGGGAAGGCAAAATATACAAAATACGATACCTGGTTTTGATAGGTATCTGCTCCCACTTCTGGTCAGATGCGCCAGAGGCGATCCAAGCCGGAAATTAGGCCCCCTACTTCTCCTGCAGTCTTCTGGGACACAAAGGTCCCAGAAGACTACGAAACCATTGACAAGGCACAGCAGGGCTCATGCATGCGCAGTAGGAACCCACAAGCCTTCACTGCCTGTTTCTCTTGAGATGCCAGTGCCTGCACCAGAAGCCAATTGAAGGGCATCATTGGATCCCTGGACAGGCAAGTGTCCTTCGATTAAAAGTCAGCAGCTACAGTATTCGGGTGGCTACAAGATTAAAGAATATTTTAACCAAAAGTGACGCTGTGTTTGAAGGGGCACACAAATTGTTTTTTTTATTATGTCTATATTTACCCTCCAAGCTTCTTCCCATACTGGATTGCATCTTCTACCAGATGTTGGTATGCTGGCATTGCAGCTGCTGCCAGGATCAGAGATGGGTTTGTAGTTGCATCCTGTGGCTTGTATTCTTTAATGGCTAAAAAAGAAAAAAAAAGAAAAAAGAAAATCGTGCTATAAATGCTCATGCTCTCTGCAGAAAACCAGTATAAAAATGCCAAATTTTTTAGTGATGACATGTATAATATACTTTTTAAATGAATTGGTTACATTATCCCCCTCTATAGTCCATTCACTCCCACGACACTGCAAAGACGAACACCAAGCACAAGTCAGAACAACTCATAGGATATGATATAAAAAGGCAGAGCAGATGAGTGCCCACAGAAACCCAAGCCTACCATGAACAAGTAGGCCAGGGGTGCCCAACCAGTGGCCAGGGGGCCACATGTGGCCCGCGGAGCCCTCTGATGTGGCCTGCGACCTCCTGCTCTGGGATGGAATAGCATAGAATACTGTTAATAACTTTATTACTAAAATCAGTGTATGTAAGGGCCTATCTGTTCTGCAGTGGTTACTGGGCTGCTTTCAAACTGATCCGCAGGTGCAGAGTAGTGCACCTGAGGGTTACCTGCACTGAGCCATAGTCCCCTTTCACACGGTCAGTCCGACCCAATTGGACCCTCCATTCACCTCTAAGTAGAGGGGGCTCTATAGAGTAGAGTAGGCTGCCATGCACCCGCTCTGCTCATTGTGGCCCGCGACCGGTTATCAAGTCGCTCAGGTGGCCCTCGCTCTTCAAAAGGTTGGGCACCCCTGAAGTAGGCTGTAGATGCCTTTGTACCCCCACAGAAAAGGGACCTCACTGTCCTCAGTTGGGCAGAAAATAGCTGACACTGGCTGGTAAAGCTGAATAGTCAGTTAAACATGCAAGTACATAAAGTGCAAGTACCTGACTGACTTGGTTTCAGTCTTACAGTTCCTGTAGAGCATTGGTCATCAATCCTGTCCTCAGAGCCCACTAACAGGCCAGGTTTGCAAGATAAATAGATCAGTCAGGCTGCCCAGTGATTGCAGTATTCTACTCTGCATCTCCAAAGGTAATACATAAAACCTGGCCTGTTAATGGGCCCTGAGGGACAGGGTTGATGACCACTGCTGCCATACAGGCTCGGAAAAAAGCGGCACATGCAGCCAATCAATTCATATGATAAAGCAGATTGACAGATGAGCTGTGCGGTTTCTACTTTACTGTCCAGTCACAGGCTGGGGACAAGTCCATGACAGCCTGGTCTTATAAAAGTGATTGCTCCTGTCATTCTGCCATGAAGACTGATGACATCTTGTGGCAGAATAGAAGTACTGCTGTGAGAAGCTCCAGATATTTAAGTTATTTGATCATTTAATGGGTTATTTTTAATTTTTGCTGGAGTTCTGCTTTACATTTACCAATTCTTGGGCAAACTATCCTATCACAGCTAACAAGACTAAGGTGTCTTTCATACAAGCAGCTAGGGGCCAGGAAACGGATAGTTGAGCTGCAGTTTCAACACCCCTGAATACCTGCCTAAAGCTTACAATATAGCTAGAGGGGATTGTTCACATGCTGCGGCCATGATGCTTTGGGATGCAGGAAATTTAAAGGACAAGTTCATTTTTTGTAACATGTTACATGTTCCACCCTAAATATGGGTGGAACATGTTCCAGCTCCCGCCCCCTCAGTGTGACAGCAGGTGGGGGATCTTCTCGCCATCTGTGTCCCATTGCAGAGATTTCACTTCCTGTCCCATAGCCAAACAGGAACAGAAGATTTTACCACCATTACTTTTCTGGGGACAACCCATAATTTGGGCTTTTCTTTTACTTTCAATAATGGTAAACAAGACAAATAAAGGGGAATCTCCTCAACAGAGGCACAAACGGCAATAAAAACTGACTGAGGTTTTTATCCATCTACACTCTATCCAAAATAATAAAATAAAAGTTTTGCCTTTAGTTATACTTTAACATAGCTAGTTGACAGGTGGCTTTACCAAATGCGTCCAAGTTTGCCATGAGAGCAGGGGGCAAGTACCACAAAGCAGATAATTCCAAATAGGTCGTTTTTGTCATAGGGTCTATAAAAGACTTATACGACCATTTTTAATATGAGATTTAGGATGTTAACAGTACATCTTAAAGGGTTTGCTACCTCAACATCTCATTCCTGATATGTGCCTACTGTGCCATGTACTTGTATGAAAAAGTATTATTGATCACTTTAGGTATCCCAGCTAAATCATGCGTGTTAGCTGTTTCTCCCAATTTTTCAGTTAGTGTGTTACTAAACCCACAACAGTAAAATCTGTCTGTGCAGAATAGCATGCTTGTTATACTCACTGTGGAACTTAAGGGGTTAATCCTCTGCATTGTGCAAAAAGGCTGTTTTATACTGTATGAACAGATCCTCCCCCTCCTACCGTGTCTTGACAAGGCCAGATAAGACAGTGAGGGTAGTACTGCTGCACATGCTCAGTTTGGTCTATTGCTGGAGAGAACATTTCCTTGTTGATCAGAGCTAGCCAGGTCACATGATATTGACACACATGTGGGCGTGTACACAGATCCTAAATGACAGACCAGTCCCTCTCTCCTCCATGCCCAGTAACAAAAAAAAAAAAAAAAAAAACAGTGGGTGGGATGTCACATCTTGATGGATGATCCGCCTCCCATGACAGCATGACACAGGCTATAGTGGAAATCTCCTACCTGAACACTTAATCTAAACTGCAGGGTCTGCCTGAGTGCCAACTATTTTCATATTACTGGGTTTAGTAACACTTAAAGTACAGTTTGATTATTTTTATAGAATATGAGATTAAACTCTAATCTTTTCCACGGCTGAGATTTTCCCTGAGATATCCTGAAGGAATTAGGTGTGGACCTAGAGATACAAGAATGAACAAAAGCTTCTCATTACTCACAGTGACTATGCAGAAAGCATTAAAACGAAATGAGGAAAAGACTTTTTAATTGTAAAATCAGGAAGCCAAACATTTCCACACAGCGTTGCTTTATAGTATTACAAACATATCTTCCTCATATGTAAACAATCATGAAATGACCACAGAGCCTTCAGTCTCAAGGTTCATGCTGCTATGTTTGAGGAATGCAAGGTTAGCGTACATTCCTCAGAACACGGACTACACATGGGACTGCCAGGTTTATGCACTATGGGAACTATAAAGGGATGTTATTACAGCAATGACAGTCTGGTACAGGACATGGTGAATTATATGACCCTAAATTCCAGATTAGCCCCCAACACTTCAGCTTATTCACACCATAGCAAGCATGTGAATGTGCTGGAATGTGTTTTAGTTCTTGCTGCAATGCAGTTTACGCACGCATTTCAGGTGCTTGTTGGGAGATCCATGAGATATTTTTTTTTTTTTAGCACACATCAATGCAGCATATTGGTGTGAACTGAAGCCATAGGACGAGGATATTTGCCTCATCCTTGGATTAGGACTGCAATGGGGAACACAAGCCTTTAATGCAGATTTAAATCCAAGAACAAAAATGTATATATTGCAGCATACCGGTCCTCAAGATGTAGTGACCGCATTTGTTTTCAATGTTCATGCCAACATTTTCAGCAAGAAAAAAAACTGTTGATCTTGCCAGAAATGCAGTGTCCTTTTCATTTTCTGAGAATTGAACCAGATCTGTCCTGCAAGCCATCTTCTATAAAATACAAACCCCCCCCCCTCTCCTTGATCCTTGGGGGAGACCTGTTTGTAGTCCAAATCTGGTGAGCAGCTTTGGGTGAGCATGCATCTCCCTTCACAGATAAAGTGCAGCACATCAGCACCAAGAGACAGGAAGTGTTATTAACCACTTGCCTACCAGGCACTTACACCCCCTTCCTGCCAGGCCATTTTTTAGCTTTTAGCGCTGTCACATTTTGAATGACAATTGGGCGGTCATGCTACACTGTACCAAAACACATTTTTTATCATTTTCGTCACACAAATAGAGCTTTCTTTTGGTGGTAATCACTGCTGGGTTTTTTATTTTTTACAAAAAAAAAATAAAAAATTGAAAAAAATAAATGTTTACTTTTTTCTGTCAGTAAATTTTCCACCTGCGCTAATGAGGCAGCACTGATGGGCACTGATTGGCTGAACTGGTGGGCATTGACGGTGTGGCACTTATGGGCACACACTAATATGCTGCACTGATAGGCACTAATAGGCAGCATGGATAGGCGGTACTGATGGGTGGCACTGATGGTCATTGATCGACAGCAGTGATGGGCAGCACTGTGCGACGTTGCACCCAAAAAAAATTTTCCCACAAATATAGCTATCTTTTGGTAGTATTTGATTTTATTTATTTATTTATTTATTACAGGATTTATATAGCGCCAACAGTTTACGCAGCGCTTTACAATATTAAAAAGGGAGACAATACAGTTATAATACAATAAAATACAAGAGGATTAAGGGGGCCCTGCTCAGAAGAGCTTACAATCTAATAGGGTGGGGGAGGTGATACAAAAGGTTGTAACTGTGGGGAATGAGCTGATGGAAGTGGTAAAAGATTAGTTGGAGACATGATAGGCTTCCCTGAAGAGATGAGATGTCAGGGATCGCCTGAAGGTAGCTAGAGTAGGGGATAGCCGGACAGGTTGAGGTAGCGAGTTCCAGAGGATGGAGAGGCTCTGGAGAAATCCTGGAGACGAGCATGGGAGGAGGAGACGAGAGAGCTTGACAGGAGGAGATCTTGAGAAGAGCGGAGAGGACGGTTTGGGATATGTTTGGAGACAAGATTGGTGATGTAGCTCGGGGCAGAGCTGTGGATGGCTTTGTAAGTTGTGGTTAGTATTTTGAATTTAATTCGCTGGGCGATTGGGAGCCAGTGTAGGGATTGGAGGAGAGGGTTGGCAGACACTGAACGGTTGGTAAGGTGGATAAGTCTTGCAGCAGCATTCATGATAGACTGAAGAGGGTAGAGCCTATGAAGAGGCAGGCCAATGAGGAGGGAGTTGCAATAGTCAAGGCGAGAGATAACAAGGGAGTGAATGAGGAGCTTGGTGGTGTCATTTGTTAAAAAGGGGGCGAATTTTAGAGATGTTACGGAGGTGAAGTCTACAAACTTTTGACAGCGATTGGACTTGAGGCTGAAATGACAAGTCCGAGTCTAGGATTACACCGAGTACCCTGGCGTGCCCCCCCCCCCCCCCCCCCCCCCCACCCTCCCCCCCCCCCCCTGGCGTGAGGGGAGGGACTGATGGTTGCATTGTTGATTTTGATGGAAAAGTCATGGAGGGGGGCATTTGATCACCTCAAACCCGCGGTTTTCATTTTTTGCTCTATAAAAAAAAGCATTTTTTTTAACTTTTTGCTATAAACACCCCCCCCCCCCCCAAAAAAAAAATCAATATAAAAAAAAATGTTTTGCTCAGTTTAGGCCGATATGCATTCTACATATTTTTGGTAAAAAAAAAAAAAAAAAAAAAAAAAAAAAAGGGGGGGAATAAGCGTATATTGATTAGTTTGCGCAAAAGTTATAGCATCTACAAAATAGGGGATAGTTTTATGGCATTTTTATTCTTTTTTGTTTATTAGTAATGGCAGCGATCTGCGATTTTTATCGTGACTGCACCATTAAGGCAGACACATCGGACCCTTTTGACACTATTTTTTGTCATTTATACAGCGAACAGTGCTATAAAAATGCACAGATTACTGTGTAAATTACACTGGCCGGGAAAGGGTTAAACACTAGGGGGCGATCAAGGAGTTAAGTGTGTCCTAGGGAGTGATTCTAACTGGGAAGGGGGGGTGGGCTACCACTCACATGACAGCAATCACTGCTCACCGATGACAGGGAGCAGTGATCTCTGTCACAAGGCAGAACCGGGAAATGCCTTGTTTACAAAGGCATCTCCCCGTTCTTCCACTCCGTGACACGATCCCAGGCACCCGACCTACATGGAGTCTGTGGGACCCACGGTCACGGAGCGCCCACAATGCCTCTTCTTAAAGGGGACGTACCTGTACGACCATTTGCCTAGCCGTGCCATTGTGCCAACGTACATTGTTGTGCACTGGTCGGCATGTGGTTAAAGTGATTCCAATTTTTTTTTTTTTAAATAAGCATGTTATACTTACCTGCCGTGTTTACTGGTTTTGCACAAAGCAGGTGGGTGGGGGTTTGATATGAAAGGTTGTTTAACTTAATGCAGAGAATGCATTAACTGGTTCCCGACCGATTCGCGCAGATTTACTGCGGCAGAATGGCTCCCCTGGGCGACATCCCATATGGATACTTCCTTTGCTTTTTCAGCCACCAGGGCACGCGCCCGCTGCACGGCAGGGGACCCGATGCGAGTGGCCGGTGGGCACGATCGCCAGCATGGGGATTTGCGTGTGTGTAAACACACAAATCCCTATGCTGTCAGGGGAGAGCAAACATATCCTTTGTTCCTAGCAAGTAGGAACAACGCCATGTCCCCCCCCCCCATACAGTTAGCACACACTAAGGGAACACACATTTAACCCCTTGATCACCCCCTAGTGTTAACCCCTTCACTACCAGTGACATTTACACAGTAATCAGTGCAATTTATAGCACTGATCATTGTATAAATGTCAATGGTCCCAAAAATGTGTCAAAAGTGTCCGATCCGTCCGTTGCAATACCACTAAAAATCTCAGATTGCCGCCTTTACTAGTAAAAACACTAAAAAAAAAAAACATAAATGTAGCAGAATATATATTGGCCTAAACCGAAGAACTTTTTTTAAAAATGTGGGGGGTATTATAGCAAAAATGTATTTTTTTAAAAACGGTCTTGTTTATAGCACAAAAAATAAAAACCGCAGAGGGGATCAAATACCAACAAAAGAAAGATCTATTTGTGAAAAAAAAAAAAAGACGCAAATTTTGTTTGTGTACAGCATTACATGACCGCGCAATTGTCAGTTAAAGCGGCGCAGTGCCAAATTGTAAAAAGTGCTCTGGTCAGGAAGGGGGTAAAATCTTCCAGGGCTGATGTGGTTAAGGTAAAAAACCTTAAGCCTGTATAACCACTTTAAATACATTGTAAAAGCTCTTCCAGTCTATAGGTCTCTACAATATTGCAAACAGAACTTACATTTTCATCACCAATGTTTCCACATTCTTTGATGAAAGCAATTGCTAAACAATGTGGGTAGAGTAAACCAGTTTAGTAATTAGATTAACATCCCTCAAAACAAGGAACCTGGGATTGGGAAATAAGAGCACTGCCCATGACTTCATCTAGTAACTTAAAGTTACTAAAGAATTAGCCAACCAGTGTACTAAAACTGGAGAGCAAAATCTGGTGCAGATGTGCATGGTAGGCAATCAGCTTCTAATGTCAGCTTGCTCAGTTGTGCCGATGGGTGCAGCTCTGCATGGAAACCTCATTTTTAACTCTGTTTTAGTAAAATCAACCCCAATAGGTCTCATCTGCATTTGTTTGTTTCTTGCCGGTTTGTACTGTAGACTAAGCTGCACACATGCATGGGAGTGACTATCTCAGCCCGGCCAATCAAAAACACCTAAAGATTGGAACCTGGAGAGATCAGCTGGTGAGGGAGATCCAGGACCCCACTGGAGTGGAGGTGAGCATAGTGAACTTTAATCACAAGTAGATAGCTCCTAATAGTAAACCTTTAGGAGCATGTTAGACGCATATTTAGGATAGAACATGTAAAACGCTCCTCTGACAGCAAGTGGGAAATCTCCCTGGATCCGCTTTTTGAAATTTGCATGGCTGTGCGGGGCACCACCCACACAGCTGCATCATTCATTCACAGATATCTGTAAAACAAAAAACTACAAGTACCATCTTCCACCACGACAGACGTACTTGTAGTTTGAATGGGCTGTCAGCGTGTTTCCCAGCACGCTTGTAGTTTATTCATTCCTCCTCTATCCTTGTAAAAGAATGGCCATACAAGAATATGGGCACAAAGCTAGAGGAAGACTTGCATGAGCCTGACTGTGCACCCGCAATCTGCCAATCGTGGGTGCAGTGCCCTGCAGTCTCCAGTAAGAAAAAAATAAATGTACCTTTTTCTTCCTGCAAAATTATGCGCATTGTTTTGTATTTTTTTTTAAACATGAACTTAGCCTTTATAAATGCACAAATTGCACATCTTTATACTAAAAGGGATTCCAAAATCTGCTTAGTTACATAGTTAGTGACTTAGAACATCAAAGTCTTATCTTTAGTATGTTGCCCTTAGCATCTTGTGCGGACAATGTAAACACAAATGGTTTGCAAATAGAAAATAAAATTCAAAATGGCATGACCATTGGAAATTTAAATGAAGAGCCTAACTGACAACACAGAAATTGGTGGACCAAGGTTGTGAAATAAAAATATGCTCAAAATTAGTGGCAGGGTTCCAGTATAGTTATTATCTAGCTCAGTGGTCTCCAAACTGTGGCCTTTTGCTTGCCTTGGGGCACTTACTCCCACTGACACCAACAATGAGGTACCATTACTTTCACCGGCACCAACAGTGGGGCATAATTCCTTCCACTAACACCAGTGATGGGGCATTATTCCACCTATTGACATGAATAACCATCAAAGCGGCACTATACCCCCTGACCACAGGCACCAAGCATTTTTTTTTTTACTTCCACTGACCACCAAGCCCGAGGAATTGTTTATTCCCATCAACGCTGGTACATTTTTTTATTCCACTGGCCAGAGTCTGCTCCCTAAAATCTAAGGGACAGTAAACTATTTTTTTTAGAAAGTTTGGTGACCGCCCTGCTATAGACATGGCAATGATGAAACGCAAACTTGCGTGGATCACATTGAATGAAAAAATAGTGAGTGTTCTACGTGACAAACACCTTTTCGATAAAATATGGTCCCCCTGGCTTGCCTACTTGCAGGTCCCTGACAGATATTTTTCAAGTCGACCGATGGGAGGTTCTCGGATGGATTCCTCCTTCCCATTCCATTTCCGCCTCACTGTTCTTTGCCAATCTTGGCATCGTATGTGTTGCCCTTTTTGGTAACCCAGACTCTTCTGGGCAAATTTTGGGGAATATGATCTCATATGCGATAGTTGCAAGTGCCTTCATTATCGCACAATAAGGCATTATTGCCACAAATACCATTTCATTATGATTAAGTTATAGGAATGCTATGCTTCCAAGTCTGTGACCTTTCGTATGTATACGTTTCATCGAGGGGTTAACCGCATGGTAACCCTCCTGCTTTTACGTTATTCGATCGCTCTAGTAGTAGTATATAAGAAGTCGATTTCCAAGTTTATGTACGTTAGAGGGCACCACAGCAGATCGTACCAATGGGCTGTGGTCCTCATCAGTTTCAACCAAACTTTGTATTTGTAGATTTCCCCATTACATGTTTGCAGCAGACGATTGTTCGCTGCTCCACTGAATGATCTTTTTTTACTTGTTTTCTAAAAAAAAAAAAAATACAAAAACGATAGAAACAGAAAGTTTGGAGACCCCGGGTCTAGCCTAAATCTAAATTCTTCACTACAGTGTTCTAAGATACACATTTATAGTAGGGACGCACCAAGAACAGTTTTAAGACTGAGTACTGATACTTTTTCATAAGTACTCGCCAATACCAATTACTATACCCATTTAGCCCTTGGATGCATTTTTACGGTCCACACCAGTACGATTTGTCATGCGATTTGACAGTTCAAAATCGCATGACAAGTTGCACCCCAATTTACGTTTTTATTGCGACTTTGCAGTGTGCGGCTTTAAAATCATGCTACTTTAGAGCCATTTCAAAGCCGCAGATCAGTGAAATACGGACCTCCAATTTCATTGCAGCATGTGACTTCATTTAACAGTCAAGGCAAGTTGCAATGAAATCTCAAAAATGAATTGGTTTTAGTATCGGAGCATTTGTACAAGTACTAGAGATGCACGATCGTTAAATTATCAAGATTTCACCCCCCTCCCAATCTTAAAGCGAAACTTCAGTCATTTTTTCATCTTTCCATCTATTAAATGTTCTGCCCTCGTTTTAACTTTGGCTAGTAAAACTTTTTGCCAGTAAATACCTAATACAGCCCACTACCGGTTTGTCTGGTCATTAGCCTAGGCTTATGACATGCACAGCTCTCACTAGGAGAGTTTGCCAGGAAAGGAGGGGGGGGGGTGAGTCATAAGAGGGCCAATGAGAGCTGCGGAGCTGGAGGTGGGCCTCTGTGTAAATCCAGGAAGTGAACAGGCAGCAGCTTCAGCTGTCCGCAGTTAAAATGATTGCAGCCAGACTCACTGAGGGAGATTTCTGCAGCACATTTGGCAAGTACACAATCACAGTATATATCAAATATGCAAAGTGGTTGGAGAGAAGCTTCAGAATGGTAAAGATGCTTTTATTACAAATGTGAGCAGACTGCAGTTCCTTTTTAAAGACTAAACCTTTTCTGTCACTTGTTACTAGTTAAAATTTGTATTTTTTGCTAGAAAATTACTTAGAACCCCCAAACATTTTATTTTAGTAGAGACTTTAGAGCAGGGGGTCTCAAACTGGTGGCCCTCCAGCTGTTGCAGAACTAGAAGTCCCTTCATGCCTTCTACCCGAGTGAGTCATGCTTGTAACTGTCAGCCTTGCAATGCCTCTTGGGACTTGTTTTGCAACAGCTGGGGCGCCGCCAGTTTAAGACTCCTACCCTAGAGAATAAAATGGTGGTTGTTGTAATATTTTATGTCACACTTTTTGCGCAGCGGTCTTTCAAATGCAATTTTTTTGGGGAAAAAATACACTTTAGTTTTTTATTAATTCATTAAACAGTAAAGTTTGCCCAATTGTTTTGTATAATGTGAAAGATTTTACGCCGTGAGAATCTTGATCTTTATTCCACGCAAATAAAAAAAATTCTCATTTTAGCCAGAATCACACAGCTCTAACAAGTACTCATGCAAATTGCTTGGCATCGGCACCGATACTGGTATCCATCAATGCAATGCTAATTTCTAGTCTACACTAAGGTTATCAAACCCTGCATTGGTGGAGATATCAGCAGTTCCAAATAATCAGCCTGAAAAGACTTACATTTTTCACGTGACAAGCAGCTGACAGAAATCACTAAAACATCCTATCCGTTATGTGTAGTGCTTACCAAAAACTTAATCCTTGCAGCAAGAATCAATTACTATATTGGTTTTATATCACATACTAGATCTAAGGGAAAAGCTACAGGATGAGTTGGCAATTTTCTAATACCCCCACTGGGAATGCAGACAGATCCCAGGATGTGAACACGTCTTCATTTTAATATTACTGAATGGTCAATTACATTCTATAGACCAGTGCCAACAGCAATGGAGATCCTTTTGTGTCTGCTAGTAAGAAGGTAAACCAAAAAGAGGAAAGTGATCCTCTGGGAAACCTATTTATTGCCCCCATTTTCTAGCATTTTGCGAAACACCACAACATTGGATTTTTAGTAGACAACTGAAAAGTTCAAAACTAGAATAACTTCTACACCTCTGATAAAGACATACCCAGGGAAGGACAAATCCCAGGAACCAGGTAGCCAATGCTCCTTAAAAGTTACAGCTGGTGCCAAACTTTTGAAGTTCCGTGGCTGCCAATGGACCTGGCATATAGAAAATATTCAGCTGGTTCCTAAATTGCATACCAACTTACACACCCGATACATTACCCATTCTATATGTCAGATATGAATTTGACCACATAGATCATACTTTGTTTTTTCCCTCAGCTGCAGGTGGTGCAATCCGAAATGGATTCTACTTTAGATAGTGTTAGCCAAGTCCCACAAACTCTGGAGCTACACGGGCAGGTGCCAACTGTCCATATCATTTGGGGGAAATTGAGTAGGCCATACCAGACCCACATGAATTGATTCTCAACTCAGTCACCTCTTCCATCCTTCCAAAACCATATCTGTGTTGATAACTATTGGGCAATCACTACCCTAATCAGCAGAGACGGTAACATTGCGATCCTACTTGTGTACAGAGAATTTTAGTCCTTAAAGAAAACGTCATAATCATTACTCAGCATAATAAAATTCTATTCACCACCTACACAGTTTTCTACATTATATTTGCTGAGTTCATGATTGTAAAGCTTTAGTCAATGTACTTTATTTGATATTCAAACAATACGACTTCCAAAAGTTTGCACCTTTATTTACCAAACTTTGCTTTACCACTCCCTGGTCTTCACCAGGTTAGGCGAGGTAAAATGATGCACAATAGAGGCAGGTTAGAACACCGACTAGTGAATAAGGATAAGGTGCCATGGGTTTATGGATTAAAAGATATCTAAAGTCAGAACAACCTAATGTCTAATAAAAGTAGCGCAGTAGAACAAAACACTGGAATTCTAAGTTAACGTAGAATAAAGGCAAAACGTGCACCCCCCCCCCCCCCAATTTTGGATAAATGGAGCGTTTTTTGCCATCTGCGTCCCTGTGGAGAGATTCCCATCACTTCCTATCCCACGGTCAAAACAGGAAGTGAGGGAAGACCTGGTTGTCAACCCCAACAGGTGTCCCTATTGGAAGATTTCCCCTCTATTATTGTTCTGAGGACAACTGATGGGATTTTCTTTTAATTTTACTCTTGGTGATCATGGTAAACAGGACAAAGAGGGTGAATGGGGGACACAGACCGCAATAAAAACCTGTCAGTGTTCTAATCCATCTCCCCTTTTTCCAAAACTAAAGATTTTGCCTTTAGTTATACTTTAATCATGAGGTATTCCTTAGAATAATAAATGGCTGTTCATGTGGTCATTGCACCCATCTGTCACTCAAATTTTCTGGTATCCTCAGACAGTTGCTTGCCGCTTCTTATCAATCATGCAGGACTTCAGTAAATAAACTACATCTCCTTGTTGGCACAGCTGTCCTTTGCCCTGTGTGGTATCCTGACAGATCACCAATAGGCAGTAGTATGAAGAGGGATATTATGTATATGGTGTATGAATGTCCTGCACTGTATTCCATGTAACAGTAAATATATAGTGGTGCTATAGAGATGTACTATAAATGCATAGACTGTCATAAGCCATCATATCAAATAAGTCCACATGAAGTCCATAAAGTTGTATGACAAGCAGCACCCTTAGAGTAAAGCAGGCAGCTCTGATGTTGAAGAGAAGAACAGAGGGGCGCCAGACTAAGTGCAGCATTAAAATAAACAGTTTTATTGAAGGTAAGACAAGGTGCAACTCACAAATTGATGAATAGATCAGGCATATCTAATGGCAGGCTCGCTCTGGCACAGCCACTGCTTGATGCTGCCATATCACCTGGACGATCGCGAGAGGCCCAGAGCCTGTCATCTCAATATATGCCTGATCTATTCTTTAATTTGTGAGTTGCCCCTCGTCTTAACTTCAATAAAACTGCTTATTTTATTGCTGCACTTAGTCTGGAGCCCCTGTTCTCTTCTGTGCTGTATTACAGAATGGATAACAGGAAGAATAGGAGGGAGAACAAGGATTGGGTATAGGGCCAACTAGAGATGCACCGAAATTTAGACGGCCAAAACATATTGGGAGAAAATGGTGTTTACTGTGCTTATGGTTTGGTTTTCAAAGGTCACGTGACTCGAAAACAACAGGTGCATTATTGATGTGTTCTTGCTGCATTTTTAATGCATTTCAATGGGGAGGTGCATGTTTGGTGCGTTTTTTTTTTTTTACTGACCAAAAATGCAGCAAGCAAGATTTTTAACACCACAATGGAAGCACAATAGACCAGTGTGAAGACATACATGCAATTTAAAGTGATTCATTTTTCTTGCGTTAAGTGTGCTGATAATGGCCGACAATTAATATTCATAATAATTAAAAGTCAATCACAATTATATATAAAAATATATATTTTTTAGAAACTAATACTTGGCAAAGTACATTGTGCATGTTCGGTACCAAAATTTCCATTTGGTGCACCTCTAAGGCCAGTCCTTTTGACAGCAGTGTTATTTGCCTACAAATGTCAAAACCCTTCTAAGTGTATTAAATGTATTCACTGCAGTCAAACGTTGGGGAAGAAGTGTAGCTTAGGCAGGGATGCGTGTTCTGTATATCCTCTGTACAGAACGCCTCTAGGTAGCCATATTGCATTTTCCGACAAATTACAGCGCGGCAGGTTGAAAAGGAAAGGTCATTTTTTATAAAATGTAATGACAATATGGCTCATGTCACAATTGTTTACACAATTTTTTTTTATTAGCAAATAGTTTTTTCCACAAAAGTGGCTTTACCCTTTAAAAAGTCTCTATACAGATTATATATATCCAAATAAATTTGCACTACTTCCTAAAGAACTTTTCAATGTAGGTTTCTCCATACAGAAATAAAGACTTTCGAAGAGTTGGCAATTTTACGATATTTTATTAAATATAATAGTAATTTACGGTAAAAAAACCTCAAGACATGTTTTATGCATAAAAGCTGCAGGCTATGGAAGTGTTCTGATAAAGAGCGCTGTTGTGAACAACATTACTGCCAGTTGGCTGCACAAGAATGGGGTGTTAGCTTAGCCTAATGCCACTTTGGAAGAGTTGGACCCGAAAGCCCTGAATATGGAAATATTTCCTATCACAGCTCTCGTGTCTGAATGAGAAAGCTGGTAGAAGCCAACTGATTACATACCATTAGAAAACTGCTGTGGCCAGAATGCTTTGTATATCAAAAATCGCACCCTGGGACACCAACTCAAATCAATCATCTATTAAAACACAGCAGGATATATTTCTTATATGGTTTGCAACAAAGTAGCATGTTCAGAATTTAATCCCATTTTAACTATGGCCTCCCATTAAATATGCACTTGGTTTAGGTTTTCTCTTAGTCCCCCTGTAAAGTCCCACAAAAACCTGTTGACCCTGCCAGTGAAGCCCCCCAATGAAGGTTATGTGGCAATGATGCTGCACTGCTCCTCTTCTCACAGCAGAGTTGTCACTCATGTAGTCTGTGTACTTGCACTACAGTGGGGAGGGCGACAATCATTAGCACTGTCACTGCTCATTCAAAAACCTTTGGCTTGTACCTGGTCGCATAGTCCTGCCTGTTGCTTCCAGGTTGCAGCACCGCCTCTGCTGCTGAAACCTTCCCAGTGTGAGCTACAGTGTCTGGGAGGGCGAACATATCAGACAAAAATGGAGGATTTGGCCCAGGGCTGGTTCACACCAGTGTGTCTTTAAACCGCATCCAGAATGCATCCAGTGTTTGTCATATATTCCAAAGGCCCTAGTTCCCACCAGTGCAGTCAGTTCCAGTGCTTTCAATAGAAGTACAGCACTGCTACATTTTTTTTCCCTCTAGAATGCATCAAAATGCATGCAAACACACCGGAATGTACATTCTTCTGACTTAAAAATAAAGAAGTTTCAAGTGTTGAAACCTTTTACTGGAACGCATCAAAAACACATGTAGATGCATATACAAAAACCCATCCAGAACACAGATATTGTGTGAATAGGCCCTCAGGGAGGGTAAGGCTCCATGCACACTGGGCTTAAAAAATGCTAGTTCCCTTGGCAGAAAAAAACAAAAACTCATAGCGTTTTTTTGCACAAAGTTGCGATGAGTTTAGGAGAGTTTTGTGTTTTTTTTCTGCCGGAAAGCTCCAATCAGAAGCGCAAACTAGAAGTGTTTTTTTTTCCTGCCTCTACAGCTGGGTTCACACATACACATCAGTCATTGCATGCGATTCACATTGCTGCGCACATCACAAGCGATGTCTGTGCAATGCAAATTCAGCAATAGTTTGTATGGCTGAAATCACATCGTACCCACACCAAAATGAAGCAGGACCCTTTTTTGGTGCGCACTGGAAACCGCATTCTGCAAACAGATTTGGGGGTGTCATTAACTATTGACACCTGCAGTGGTTCACAGAGCAGTGTGAACTGCCTGCCAGAGAGATACGATGTGGGAACCTGCACAGGAATCACGCTGGTTCCCACATTGCATGTGTGAACCCAGCCTAAACATGGAGCTCAGAACATGCCTGTAATCATCCTAATGTACATGGACACATAGGATAACATTGAGCAGCCTCTACAGTCAGAACAACTCCAGTACAAGCAACGATTTTTAAGCCAGTGTGCATGGAGTGTAAAGGAAGGGGTTAACTTTATGAGCTTGTATCATAGTAACTGGACTAGGACTTGTTCAGACTATCAATGCAGAGCCTTAGTTTTCCTGGTTTCAGTACTTATTGAAACAAGTATGCAGATCAGAGTAAAATCAGAACTTATTTACATGCTCTCTAGCCACAGGACTGATATGAAGGTCAAGCAACTGCCCCGTTTCCCCGAAAATAAGACCTAGCGTGATTGACGGCAATGGCTGCAATATAAGCCCTACCCCCCAAAAAAGCCCTACCCCGTTTCCACGAAAATAAGCCCTACCCTGAAAATAAGACCGACAAGGACTAGGGCTTATTTGGGGGGTAGGGCTTATATTGCAGCCATCACAGACAATCACGCTAGGTCTTATTTTCAGGGAAACAGGGTATTTACCTTTTGTAACGGGTTACACCTATATTCAGGTTGCAACATGTAACGAATGGACCGGCACGACCTCACCCCCAAAATCTGACAGCTAGCAGGGATTTCCCCCTCCGTGGTCACAATGTTAAAGCCTTTGCAGCTGTCAGTGCTGTGGTGGTTCATTGAGTGTGTTTTCTGATCAGATTGTATCTGCTTGGCCTTACAATGTATACACAAACACTGACAGGTCAGTGGGAGATCTGCATGGCATCAACAATCTGCTGATCGCTGGTGCAATGCTTTACAGGCTCCAAAAACAATAAATGCACATTTTATTTATATGCAAAAAAATTTGCATTTATTGTTTCTTGTTAAAAGGTGAACTTATCCTTTAATGCATAAAATACATCAAGGTTAAAACACAAAACAACTTTGAGTTTAGAACAACTTTAAAGCAAAGCTCCACCCAAAAATGGTACTTCCGCTTCAAGTGTAGGTAACTCCCTGACATGCCCCATTTGGCATGTCATTTTTTGTGGGGGGGAGCTCCCACTTCCTCCCCTGGCGCTGGAAGGAAGAACATCTCTCCCCCCAATCTTCTGGGACACATCACAGGTCCCAGAAGATTCCCCGGTCATTCGCAGTGCACCTCAAGCATGCGCAGTGCGCGCCTGGCTGTGAAGCCACAGCTGGGTGCCCACAGGAGTAATGCCGGTGCCGCGGAGTGGAGCGAGGCTCGTGTGGTCACATCGCTGGACTGTGGGACAGGCAAGTGTCTGATTATTACAAGTCAGCAGCTACACTTTTTGTAGCGGACTTTTAAATGGGTGGAACTCCGCTTTAAATGTACAGGAAAGGAAAAAGAAATGTACAGCTGTACAAGCTCTGACATCTGTACAGCTGTAAAAGCCATTTGTACACGGATCTTACACAGATCAGCCATTTAATCACAGCGGTGTGTGTGAGCTCTCAGGGTCTGTTTAAATGGGGCGTGTCCAGTCTGTTCAACATGACATCCCTGAACAGATCCCACACTGAATTGTTGAAAAACGAAACTGTCATTTTTGGGACATCGGCATCCATTCAATTTTTTAATGGCGCTTTGTGGACCCAAATTTAAATGTATGGGTGGTCCGGTGTAAACACAACAGCGTCCGCTTACATCAGACTATCACGGTTCTGTCATGCTTAAAACACAACAAGCAGGCAAACCTTTTCCCTTTTTTGGACCTAGACGACTCAGGTAATTGGATTTAATAGGCGCAAGTCCATTTACTTGTGGCCACTCAGACTTAAAGTAACTGTAAACCTCAGACATGAAATATGAACAAAGCATAACCTTCTATAGAGTGTCAATTATGAGCACTAAGTCCCGGTTCACACATATGCGATGCGCTGCAGGACACCCCTAGAACGGTTCGCAGATTGCAGTGTGAACCATCAAATGGTGCAGGAATTGGATTGCATAGGTGTGAACACCCATGTGATCCGATTCCAGTGCAGATCAAAAAAAGTGTCCTGCACCATTTTGGTGTGAATGCGATGTTGTATGGCTGAATTTGCATTGCACAGACATCACAGCAATGCAGTGCGAATCACATGCAATATCTGAT
This sequence comes from Lithobates sylvaticus, assembly GCA_028564925.1. NCBI lineage: Eukaryota > Metazoa > Chordata > Amphibia > Anura > Ranidae > Lithobates > Lithobates sylvaticus. The sequence goes on along the minus strand of CM053034.1, from coordinate 103,341,644 downwards.
CGCACTAGTGTGAACACAGCCTCAGTGTCATTTCTGTCTGTGGCTTCATTACTCTACCAAAATGATACACTTCTGACAAGTATTCCCGACACCAAGAAAGGTGACAGGGGAGGGAGCTCCAGCAGATTGACAGCCTAAGCTTTGTTCCTGTGTGCTGTGTGAAGGGGGGGGGGGTGTATCCCTTTCCCTCCATTCAGCTTTCAGACCTCTCTTAAATGAGCTCTACAGAGTGTAAATTCAGCTCTCCACCCCCTTTTTCTGAAGCTGACATCTGTTGTAAACTCTAGAATTTGACTGGATGTAGAGAAGAGAGAAGACGACTGCAGATAAACAGATACAACGTATGAAGGAGGATTTGTTTAATCTCTGTGCATCACCTGCCAGTCACTTCACTGGGTATATGGAAGGGCTTACAACCACTTTAAGCTGGACATACACTTTACAAACTGATTGTACAATCTGCAAAATCTCATAATAGAAAATTATTGAGAAATGACTCAGATTGTGGCACCAGATCCATGTTTATCTGTCAGGTGTATGCTTTTAGCTAATGTCAAGTTCCTTTTTTTGGCTGAAATACGTTTGATGCACTCTCGCTCTGGAGCCATGTACTGCTTTCCCATCTCTCCTCGTGGGGGTTGGGCGGGGCATTCCATGTTTTCCCATTGTAATCTGTGTAAGTATTCATGAGCACGCAAATATATATTACGAGTACAAATATTGGTCCCAAGTCCCAATCCTATTAGGAACGATGATATACCTGGTTTTTAATGTTGAAATATTTACATATTGAAATGTATAATGCATTTCTCAGTACCAATAGGATCCCCTGAGGAAGCTGTAAATCAGGGGTGTCCAAACTTTTTTCAAAGAGGGCCAGATTTGATGAAGTGAACAAGCGTGAGGGCTGACCATTTTTAAATGCAAATTAACTAATACACTGGCCAAGAAGAATTCTCTTGCCTTTGTGGCTGTGTGGTGAAGAGATGAGCTTGGTGTGTTATTTGGAAATAGATAGATAGATATATATATATATATATATATATATCTATCTTTTGAGCCCCCCAACGAATCCCTGAGCGCCGCTCAGGACTAAGGATGAGCTCGGGCATGTTATTTGGATATAACATATTTATCGGCGTATAACACACACCTTCACTGTAAGAGGGAAGTTTCAGAAAAAAACTGAAATTTTTAATAAAGAACTGTGAAGCAAAATAAGCCACCAATGCAGCCTGATCGATGCCCATCTGCAGCCTCGGAGGGGACAGGGAGGGGGCGGGACGAGCGCCAACTGATTACATACAGCAGAATTTTCCTGTTTATTCAGCGGCTTCTTTAATACAAAGTCCCGCCTCCTATGATAGACAGAACAGTCGTCCAATGCCAGCCAAGGAGACAAGACTTTATATTACAGAGGCTGCCGAATAAACAGAAGATTCTCCTGTATGTAATCTGACGGCACTTGTCCCACCCCCTCCGAGGCAGCGTCAATAAATACGCAATTGGCCCCGCGGGCCAGACTTTGGACATGCCTGCTGTAAACTGAATACGTAGTGATCCCTTGGTACTTTGATTTCCTGTGGTGCCCGGATGTGGAAGATAATCTCTAAGTTCACCATATCTATGGGCATACCTACAGGTCATAGTGTTCACATAGGTTTTACCTGTTTGGGATAATAAATGTATATTTATGCAATTATCTGTCTTGCATCTATTTTATGATTTTAAATGGTTTTTATAAGGATTATATAATAAATTTGGATTTTTATTCAATTGAGTGCTCTTTCATTTGGGTCTACTGTGGCTGCCAATTTAACTACTTCCATACCGGGCCTATTCTGGCACTTCTCTCCTACATGTAAAAATCATTTTTTTTGCTAGAAAATTACTCAGAACCCCCAAACATATATATATTTTTTTTAGCAGAAACCCTAGGGAATAAAATGGCGGCCATTGCAAGTTTTTATCTCGCACGGTACTTGTGCAACAATTTTTCAAACGTGTTTTTTTTTTTGGGGAAAAAAACTGTTTCATGATTTAAAAAACAAAACAGTAAAGTTAGCCCAATTTTTTTATATAATGTGAAAGATGATGTTACGCCGAGTAAATAGATACCCAACATGTCACGCTTTAAAATTGCACACTCATGGAATGACGCCAAACTTCAGTACCTAAAAATCTCCATAGGCGACTTTTTACATTTTTTTACAGGTTACATGTTTAGAGTTACTAGGTCTAGTGCTAGAATTGTTGCTGGCGCTCCAATGCACGGGGCAATACCTCACGTTTGGTTGGAACGGCGTATACATATGTGGACAGGACTAACGTGTGCGTTCGCTTCTGAGCACGAGCTACCGGGGACAGGGGCGTTTTAAATTTAGTTTTTTTTTTTATTTCACTTTATTTTTACAACTTTTTTTTTGATCACTTAAAGGGTGAACATCCCTTGCAATAGGAATCGTTCATGATAGGTCCTTTTTATGGAGAGATGGGGGGGGGGGGGGTCAATAAGACCCCATATCTCTGCTTCAGGCTGGAAAGCATGAGATTAGAAAAAAAAAATCCACTCATGCTTACCAACCGCGGCTTTGTTTACATCCGTGGCCGGAAGTGACATCATAACGTCGCGCCCATGCCTCCGACGATCATAGAGATGACCGGTGACCATCTGGTCACTGGAAATCTCTATGCTCGTTATCCGCCGGCCAATTCTTTCTCCGGGTCCCCGATGGCACGAGAGAGCCCGGAGAAGTACCGGATGCCGGCAGGAGGGGGGGGGGGGGGATATCCCCTCCCGTCGCATGTAAGAACAATCAAGCGGCAGAACTGCCGCTATGATTGTTCTTATGGTGCACAGAATTGCCGGCGGAAAACAAGGATATCTGAATGATGCCTGTAGCTGCAGGCATCAGATATTCCCACTGAAAGTCAAAGACGACATATGATGTCTTTGGGTGGGAAGTGGTTAAAGTCCATGATCACTCTGTAAAATCTCGTTTACCAGAACGTTATATGAGAAAAATCTACACAATCCCTTCAATTTGTACCCAATCAGGCACACCCTTGTACTACATAGCCAATGGTAGATCTAAAGAAAATTGTACAGATTGTATGGCCAGCTTTACATTGAGTATCTGATTAGGACCACCTGAAATCCCGCCCCATGTGAAGGGGCACTGTGTATTCATTTACATATCTAAATCTGGCCACACATTATACAATATTCTTAATTACCTTTACCATTAGCGTCAACCATGTTGTGCTAGGACATGTTTGCATACAAATTAGACGTGTTGAGATTTGACCTCATATTATATGGTTTTAGTCAATCTAAAGGAGAATTGTATAATGTATGGCCAGCCTAAGCGCACGCACTGTATGGTCAACGTGATTCTTTACACAGCGCTGCTATGAGTCTTATTGTGGTCCTGTGAAGGAGCCCTATGAGAAGCTCTCAAACTCTGTTGCCGTCTTTGTAACAGCCATGAGCAGAACAAATCATACCCCACATAGGATCAGATTTCTCTAATAGCGACCATACACACAACTTTATATAAGATCCTAGGAATAGATTTCCCATCCAATCAGATCGTTTGATGCACCATACACTTATCACATCAAATGATCTACTTGTCTACAAGCTAATTTTCTGAATAGACCAATCAGAAAATTGGATGAATTGTGCTTGAAATCAGTGACATGCCCCCTCCTGACATTCATAAAGACAGATTTAGGCCCCTTTCTCACTTGTGCGACTTCAAAGTCGCACGATTTCAAGGCATGCCTGTGTAAGTGGCATCAAAATCAGACCAAAGTAGTGCAGGGACTACTTTGAAGTCGTACTAATATGAATGGCTGTCATTGGAAATCATGGGGAACGACTTGTCATGCTACTTTGCAGTCGCAAATCGTGGGACAAGTCGTATAAGTGTGAAAGGGGCCTTAGTGAAGGGGTCTCGTGTGTTCCCCACTGTGTCTTGTACACAATTCATAGATCACAACATCCAATCGTGTGAAGAATCGCTCTGATCATTCTAATGGTCTGTACACACGATCCGAAAATCGGACAAAAAATACCGCTTTCGACATGATCGTAAATACAGGGCTTTCGAGAGCCAATCACGACAATTCATCCGATATTACACAATCGGACAAGCACGAAAGTTTTCCTCATACGATACCAGATCGTACGATTTTCATTTAGTCAGTTCAGTTGTCGTCCAAAAACACAATACAAATACACTACAACATATGACAGAGCTCGACAATCCCCGGTCGCCCGGGCGCAATTGCGACTAGATTTGGGGTCCTGGCGCCTGGGGTGACACAGCTGCGGTATCCCGTGAACCTGTGGACCCCGACCCCCGCCGTGCGATCGCATCGGGCCGCGCCGGCCAGAAATTTAGGCCGCGGCTTTGCGGCCTTCTGAAATCCTTCTCTGTAATATGGCGCCATCTTGTGGTGGCCGTTGGTATTGCAACGCCTCTAACAATGCTAATGCAATGTTAACCACTGGGAACTTTTCAGCTTTCGGTGCTCTCACACTTTGAATGACAATTTCTCAGTCATGCAACACTGTACCCAAATGAATTTTTTGTCCTTTGTTTCACACAAATGGAGCTTTCTTTTGGTGGTATTTAATCACCGCTGGGTTTTTTATTTTTTGCGCTATAAATCAAAAAATACTGAAAATTCGGTAAAAAAAAATTTGTTGGCGGAGTATTGGCACAGTGCTGGGGGAGTATTGGCACAGTGCTGGGGGAGTATTGGCACAGTGCTGGGGGAGTATTGGCACAGTGCTGGGGGAGTATTGGCACAGTGCTGGGGGAGTATTGGCACAGTGCTGGGGGAGTATTGGCACAGTGCTGGGGGAGTATTGGCACAGTGCTGGGGGAGTATTGGCACAGTGCTGGGGGAGTATTGGCACAGTGCTGGGGGAGTATTGGCACAGTGCTGGGGGAGTATTGGCACAGTGCTGGGGGAGTATTGGCACAGTGCTGGGGGAGTATTGGCACAGTGCTGGGGGAGTATTGGCACAGTGCTGGCGGAGTATTGGCACAGTGCTGGCGGAGTATTGGCACAGTGCTGGCGGAGTATTGGCACAGTGCTGGCGGAGTATTGGCACAGTGCTGGCGGAGTATTGGCACAGTGCTGGCGGAGTATTGGCACAGTGCTGGCGGTGTATTGGCACAGTGCTGGCGGTGTATTGGCACAGTGCTGGCGGTGTATTGGCACAGTGCTGGCGGTGTATTGGCACAGTGCTGGCGGTGTATTGGCACAGTGCTGGCGGTGTATTGGCACAGTGCTGGCGGTGTATTGGCACAGTGCTGGCGGTGTATTGGCACAGTGCTGGCAGAGTATTGGCGGTGTATTGGCACAGTGCTGGCAGAGTATTGACACAGTGCTGGCAGTGTAGCTGTCACTGACCAGCGCTGTGGGCACTACACATCCAGCGCACAGCGCTGGTCCTGTCTCTCCCCCTCTCAGCTTCTCCCCTCTCACTGTACCGATCGATACAGAGAGGGGAGGGAGGAACCGGCGTCATGACGTGACGCCGGTTTGTGTACATGCGATCGCACCGTCATTTGACAGAGCGGTCGCGTGGTAAACGGCCGCTATCACCGGCCGTTTACCGCGATGCGCCGGGTCCTCGGGACCTGGCGGTCACGGATGTTCCCGAGTGCGCGCCCCAGGGGGCGCGCAGGAGCAAGGTTCTGGGAGGACGTCCTACGGTGCCCAGTGCCACCTGTCAGTCGTTAAAAAAAAAAAAAAAACCTGGCTCCTAACTTTTTTAGCTGGCTCCTAGATTCCAAGCAAATTTGTCAAGCCCTGACATATGACATCACTTCCCATTTTTTTTATTATGTCGTACGAGAATTTTCATGCCTTTAGTAACCTATTCAAGTGTTACTTGCGACTATTAAGCGGAAAAAGTCATACGATATTCGGATCATACAATATACAATCTGGATTGTACAATCCTCTGTAGATCTACCATCAGCTATGTACTACAGGTTTCTGTCTGATTGCATTGTGTAGATCCATCTATAGGTGATTACTGACTATACAATCTGATTGTACAATCTCCTATAGATGCATCTAAATGCATGCAATCAGACAGGAACCTGTAGTACATGGCTGATGGTAGATCTACAGAGGATTGTACAATCAGATTGTATAGTCAGTAGAGAGATTGGACAAAGGAGGATGTATAGAATGCATACAGTCAGCTGTCATCAAACATACGGGTCACACACACATGAGGGAGGCTCAGGCCCCCGGGGAGGATGTACACATCACATGGAGGTCTCACCATGGAAGTCCCCGGTATCAGCCACCACCACCGTGTACTTCTTCAGCTGCTCCAGTGCGGACTCCTCCATCTTCTGCTTCTTCACTGAACAGTTGGACATAACAGGGGTCTGAATGGGACCGGTGGGTCCTATATATGCCTGCGGGTGACCGGGGGGCGCGTATCAGTCCGTCCAATGGGAGTGGAGGGATGGGGGTGGCAAGCGCGCGACACACACCACGCGAGGAGGGCAGCGCGAGTACGAGCAGAGGCGTCACTACCAACCAATCATGGACCAGTACAAGGGAGCGCATGTTCCGACCTCGCCTACTCACCCGCGGGGCGCGGGGCGTGGGGCGGTCTCGTTGTGAAAGACAGGTAATAAGCGACGGGTGCACGGACCAATGAGAAGAAAGATGCTTATAACACAGACCAATGAGAAGAAAGTGACTGATAACTTAGTGTGCAATGTATGAAATATGTTCTGGTGATTGTGAAGCGCAAACAAGGACATAATTACAGGTCACATGGTTTTATACAAACTAGTGTAAAACTGTAAATCAGGGAATAAAAATGGGGAACATTATAAGATTTCCTTCCCATAGCACAGCTCCACCTTTACCTCAACTATCACTGATTACCCCACACCCCACACAACCAGTGGTTCATGGCCTGCCTTCAGCCAGCTCGCCTGCCCCCAACTTCTCACATGCCAAATAGTGACCCCCAACCTTCCCTAACAGTGCCTCAGACCCTCTGAGAGCCCTCAGTGCCCCCAACCTCTCACATATCTCCCAAAAATTGCTGCATTTGTATATTTTAAAAGCCAATATAAAAGAATAGTAGTGGTAAAAAAAGCACTTGTGGTTTTTATTAACCTTTTTTTGGGGTTAATTCTCCTTCAATGGGGTGTGGCAGGGGGCGTGTCCTATGCCTACACACATTTGCTAGTAGGTGTCCCTCATTCCCATCTCAAAATGTTGGGAGGTATGCTCTCATAGTGACACCTAGCTTGCCTCAGAGCCTCCAGCTCCCCAATAGTGATCCCTAACAGTGCCTCCGACCCTCTGAGAGCCCTCAGTGCCTCCAACCTCTCATAGTGACACCTACCTTGCCTCAGAGCCTGCAGCTCCCAAATACTGACCCCCAACCTTCTCTAACAGTGCCTCCGACCCTCTGAGAGCCCTCAGTGCCCCCAACCTCTCATAGTGACACCTAGCTTGCCTCAGAGCCTGCAGCTCCCAAATAGTGACCCCCAACCTTCTCTAACAGTGCCTCCGACCCTCTGAGAGCCCTCAGTGCCCCCAACCTCTCATAGTGACACCTAGCTTGCTTCAGAGCCTCCAGCTCCCAAATAGTGACCCCCCAGCAGCCCCTAAAGGCAATCAGTGTCCCTGCAAAGCCTCAAGCAGAGACCACATCCCGTCAGTTTCCCCCAAATCCCTCCAGAAACCTTGTCCCCTAATGGGCCACCAAGTCTGCTTCCAAGTCCCTTAACTCCTACTCCTTACTCTAGGGCCACAGGATAGTGCCACAGCCTATATAAGCTTCATTTGGAATGACATCAGAACTTCAGGTCCCCCTAGGGTGCCCACGTGTCCCGGATTGCCCGGGATTGTCCCGTAATAGGCATCTGTGTCCCTGGTCCCGGTGCAGTGCCATAGAATGAGATTTGCCATAGAATGAGATGCTCCGCCTCCATCACATCCTATTGGCTCACAATCAGTCCCACTTTGGCTATCATAGGGAGAGGATCTCCTCCCTGTGATAGCTGGACCTGCACGGAGCTCTCCGTGTCCCGGTCCAGCCCGGTGGATGGCTCATCTCTGTCACTGGAGGTAGAAGTTCAGTGCAGGGCACATAGGAAGGAGGGGGGGGGGGGGGTGAGGGGCACACACCAATCATATCTGCAGAACTGGGCAAGCAGTCCCATGTGAAAGGACCTGTGGACGACGGGCACGTTACAGCCCCAGGTGCCAGGGTATCCAGTGATAACAATCACCAGACAGAGAGAGAGGAAGGTACAAAGTCATCTGCAAAGCCTGCTTTCTGCTTAAACGCTTCACATCCCATTATATATTCACTGCTAAATAAGACTGTTCACTCAGCACTTTGAGCCATCCCTTAAAACCACAACTCAAATCGCCTATTTAGCTCCTATAGAGCTCCGTGCAGGTCCAGCTATCACAGGGAGGAGATCCTCTCCCTATGATAGCCAAATTGAGACTGATTGAGAGCCAATAGGATGTGACGGAGGCAGAGCATCTCATTCTATGGCAAATCTCATTCTATGGCACTGTACCGGCTGCAAGCTCACATGGCTTTCTGCCTTCTACTACGGTAGCCCGGCTAGATAAAACAGTTCAGCTGATAGCGCCCCGCCTACCGATCTCTTTCCGCGTTACTTATTGGAAAAGCCGCCTAGCTACGCCAGTCCGGATAGCGTAAATGCCACGCCCCTCCACACGCCGCCTCTTGAAGCGATGTGTCTGTAGGCGCGCTCCCGTGTCTATTCACAACCCCAGTGCGCCTGCTGAGGAGACATGCGCGCTCCCGACGCAAAGTCTTTTTATTGTTAGCCTCACTAGTATTGTATTCCCTCTTGTAGATGAAAAGAGCCATTAAAACAGAAAGAAATCACATCTATTTAGGACAAGTTTACATTGGCGCCAAAAGCAGACGTTTATACGGGTATTCCGAGCAACCTATCACAATGGTGTGCGTAGCAGCGAGCGATGACATCACATCGCACCACAAATCATCCGTCATCTGTTGTTTGGCTACCGTTACCGCTTCCCAAACGCCTCTATGTAAACGCACTGCAAACACGCCACAAATGCCTCACAAATGACTGTGGTGTTTTCTAACGCGTTTGTGATGCGTCCAGAAAGCGTTCATAGCTGAGATCGTACAAGCAGTGCTGATCCTGACCTCCCTGGGGCCCTAAGCAAAATTCTGCTAAGGGGCCCTCTACCTGACCCATGATGCCGTGAGCATAGGTGCCCAGAGAGCCTCCCTC